>PVHP010007549.1:0-55973 GCA_004024765.1 Zapus hudsonius
GGGGGGGGGGGGGGGGGGGGAGGCTTGTGCATCACCTGATCCCAGCACCCAAAGCAGCAGCTGGCATAGGGGGCATGTGTGTTGGGTGATGGACTGGAAAACGCTGATGGAGTCACTGTCCACAAGTGGGTGGTCTACCTGCCATTCAGCCAAGACCGAGGTGGGACTGAGGACCTTGTGTGCTTCGCACAGGGACCTCTTCAACTTCACCACAGCCTGGGCTTGTAAGAATCTCGGTTTTTAGCTGAGGAGATGGCCCAGCGGGTGAAGTGCTTACAGGCCAACGACTCTGAATCCCTAGCACCCACGTGGAGTGTGGACCTGAAATCCCAGTGCCGGGGAGGCAGAGGCAGGAGGGCCTGGGACTTCCTGGGTCTCTAGGAGTCCAACCAAATCGGTGAGCTGTGGGTTCAGCAGGAGACTTTGCCTCAAACAACAGTGAGGGGAGCCAGGTGTGGTGGTGCACACCTTTAATCCCAGCACTCAGGGGGCAGAGGTAGGAGGACCACTGGGAGCCGGACCCCAGGACCCCACATAAGCAGCTTGAAGCTGTGGCAGGTGTCTGTGACCCCAGCCTCTCCTATGGGTGAGAGGGGAGGTGGAGCCAGGAGAATGCACCAGGAAGTTTGCCAAAGCAACTGTGAATAAGGAGAGACCCAGCCTCAAAGGAGATGGTAGGTGAGGACCCGCACCAGAGTTGTCGTCTGACCTCCACGTGGCACACATGCACGCACACAGAGGATCTCACTCTTGCTGAGTGCCAGCTGGGACCAGAACCATTCCTAACACTGGTGGGATGAACACTTCCCAGGAAATGACAGATTCCTTGCTTCCCGACACCCAGTTCTAGACCGTCACTTCCTTTGCCAGCCTCTTGCCCTCCACTCCTAGCCAATCACAGGCAAATGTGCCTGGTTGAAAGCAAGCTCAAGACTCAAGCTGGTCCAATCAGAGTAAGCAAAACTTTGAGCTTGAACCTGAGAGTCACCTGCCTGAGAATGAGCCAGCAGGCAGACAGCAGAGCCAAGAGATAACTGAAGACAAGCCTCCAAGACATCATTCAAGCACACGCCCCCTTGGTCAAGCTGTTCCTGAAGTCATGATGGCTCCAAACATGAGCAATACATTTATTTTCTGCTTAGGCAGGAGAGCTGAGTTTCTCTGCAATGACAGTGGTCCCGAGTGGCAGGGAGACAGACATCCCAGGTGGATAAGGTTCAAAATCCTTCGAGTAGAGCAGAAAGTCCTGAGCGTTGGCAGGGGGAGCTGAGCCCAGACCCTCACAGGGGTTTGTAGAAATAGGCTTGTTTTATGTTGTCCTGAGAAGGAAGGGTTAACCCCAGAGGGACAGATGTCTGAGTGTCTTTCTTTTTGCTCAAGGAAGGAGACCATCCAGACAAGCAGAGCCACACGCCTGTCCCTGACGACATGCCAATGGTGGCTTCCCAGACAGGAAGCTCCCCAGGAATGGGACTGGAGTAAGGGGTGGCTGGCTGGGTCTTGGGGTTCCCCTCCGGTCCCTGAGAATAAAAGAGCATGTCAGATAAGACACAGCTCATCCTCACCCTTCTGGCCCCACAGGGCCTCCATTGAGAAGGAGCCCTTGGGGGGGGGTGCACAGGGACAAAACAGCAGAGCCAGCCAGGGTGTCATCAGGCTTTCAGGGGCTCAGGAGGGTCAGAACCATGTGGGTGGGAGGGCTGGGGTGAAACCTGGAAGGGAGACAGACAGGAATGAGTTTGGGGGACCAGGCAGGAGCCAAGGCTCAGGGCTCTCTAGGTCTGTCTACACTTGTCCCTGACATGTTCCTCCTACCCCGGCTTGTGGGGATTATCAGGGCCCCTTGGCTCCATGGTGCTGTTGTGGGGGCCAGGGGCCCTCTCAGTCTTCCCACCACCCACTGCTAAGGTGAACTTAGTGGAAGCCCATGGCTCCTGTGTCCTGGCTCAGGTCATGGGACACATCGTGCTCTTAGTGAGCCAAGGACCACCCTTGGTCCTTGGTGGGTAGGACATCCTTCCGGCCATGGACGAGGAGTGCCTACCCCTAGAGGAGGCTGCAGGGGCGCTTCTGCTGCCGGGTGGGCTGCGGGCAGAGGACAGCACGGATGGCCTCATCGAAGACCGTCTTCAGGCCTCGCTGGGTGAGCGCCGAGCACTCCAGGTATTTCACGGAGTCTAGGGAGCGACAGCAGGAGAGTGGGGGGCCTGAGTCACAGAGGGGGTGCCTCGCCATGCCTCCCCCAGGAGGGATCCAGTGTAGGAGGTGGAGACCCCAGGGCAGGCTGGGCCTCTCTTGAACACACAGCCCTTCGCTTGTAAAGCGGATGGTGATCCTTTCAGCAAGGACAGGACAAGTGTCAATGGCCACATCTCTTAGCATGTCACTTTCTAGAAAAGAGCCTGTCATCGTTTGTCATCGTGTCACTTAACAGCCAAAAGGCTCACAGAGGATGTGGGACTTGTCCCAAGTCACCTGCTAGACACTGACCTGCTCTTTGTGCAGCCTGGGGGCCTTAAAAAGGAACAGGGGGGCCGGGCGTGGTGATGCATGCCTTTAATCCCAGCACTCGGGAGGCAGAGGTAGGATTACCATGAGTTCAAGACCAGCCTGAGACTACAGAGTGAATTCCAGGTCAGCCTGGGTTAGAAGGAGACCCTAGCTCAAAAAACAAACAAACAAAACAAAACAAAAAGGAACAGGGAATTGGAGACCCTCTTCCTTCTGAGGGGACCAAAGCACTAGCCATCTTCCACATGTCCCCTCAGGGCAGGAGTCCAGACACAGACAGCAAGAGAGCCAGGGGAGCTCCCGCCTCCGGGACACTGGCCCATCACGTTCTTGAAGGAGCCTGTGTGACTTCTTATGTCCCCCACACCCAGAAGTTTTTCCAAGTGTGAAGTCACCAAACCTACATATAGAAAAGCCAGGGGTATGGGGTTCAGAGCCTGTAGAAGGAAAGGGCAGGGGAGAGGGGTTCAGCCTCAAGCTGGAGCCAGGCTGCTCCTCCTCTCTGTGGGGCAGAAGGAAGGGCACAGAGACAATTGGTATCTTCCCTGGACCAGACAGAGGCCCAGAGCCAGCCAGACGCCTCTGACAGCTGTGAGCAACCCCCACAATAGGACAGCCATGTTCCCAAAAGTGCACAGCTGGGAAGAGGGGCCCAGGACTGCCTACAGGAGAGGGCACCCAGAAGGGGGGCACCAAGGGTCAGTCAGGGGTGAGGAGACAAAGGAACTGGATCTCAGGTTGGCCACTGCACGAGTGTCTCCTGCCCCTGGACAGTCCCCCAAGGCCCTTCTCCCCATGAGATGGTCTCTAGCCATCTCTCCTAACCCTGACCTTGGGCAGGGACAGGGTGAGGCTCATGAGGACAGCAGCCACTTCTGCTCCCACTAGGATCTCCAACTCTGAGCGCAGCTGATCATTACGGCTGACATGGAGGGAGCCCCTCCTGGGGACATGCCCACATCACACAGCAGCTGCGAGGAAGGGGCTCTCATCGCCCCACTTGATAGAAACAGGCTCAAGGAGAAGTCACTGAAGAAACTGAGGCCCAGAGAGGGAGGTCAAAGTCACACAGCCACTGAGGGCTAGGAGAAGGGCCCTGACATCCCAAAGCATATGCTTTCTAAAGGAAGGGGTTGGGTTATTCTTAGTGGGGCATGCCTGTGAGCCTAGCACCAGAGACTGAGGCAGGAGAGTTCTGAGTTGGAGATCAGACTGAGCTGCAGAGAGAGAGAGAGAGAGAGAGAGAGAGAGAGAGAGAGAGAATTCCAAAAGGGTTGAAGGTATGGATGGTTCAGAGCAGTTTAAATCCCCAAGGCCCCCCAAAATAAAAGGACATGGGGCTATAGCATTCAGAGAGATGCTGTCTTGGACCAGAGCCCAGCTTGGGGACCAGAAGAGAAGACAGAGGTGTGTAACCAACATGTATGAGTCCTGGGCTGAAGCAGGGGACCCAGGGAGACGCAGAGACACACACCCTCGCAGGTGGCCATGACACCCAGTCACCAGAAGGAGCCCATGGCTGTGGTTTCTCTTCCTGTGAAGAGAGATGAGTGCCCCTCCCATTTCCTGCAGCGGAAGAGGCCCAGCGTGCTGAGGCAGGACCGTGGGGCCAGGGGAACAGAGCAGTTCTAGGCTTTCAGGTCCCTGGGGAAGCAGATGCCAGACCCAGAGTCCGCCCCCCACAAGTGCAGACAGCCTGGCTGCAGGGAAGAACCCCCACCCAGTGATCTGCTTCTGGCCTTGCAATCTCAGAGGCACCTCCTGGATGGATGACCCTGAGAGGTCAAGCCTCACCCCTGCCCAGTGACCTGCGGCAGAGAGATCAGCTGAGAGTCAAGGAGATGGGGAGAAGGGGAGGACCAGGAACGAAGTAATCACCCTTGAAATCTCCAGCCTTCCAGAAAGCCCAAGCTTGACTTGGATGTCCAAGCCCCAGGTAGCCATCTGCTCATGTCACCTCTTAAATCAGGGTGTACCCAAAGCTGATGTCACCACTTGCTAACACTGTGTTCCCCGGCCCAGTGCCAAGACCTGTGAATTAATTCACTTTCCCAACACCCCTCTCCCATCACTATCCCACACCTTCCTGAGGAGGAAATACTAGCACAGAGAGGCTAGGCCACCAGCCCCAGGTCACACAGCTGGCTCACAGCACAGCTGGAGTCTGACGACCTGGCTCAACCCAGGGACAAGGCTCCCCTCTGTGGGCCCAAACTCCATACCAATCTCTTTGGCCAGTGCCAGGCCCTGTGGGTAGGTGATGGGCGCCAGCTTCTTTTCCTTCAACTTCTCAATGGTGTCCTTGTCATCCCGAAGGTCTAGTTTGGTTCCCACCAGGATAATGGGCGTGCTGGGGCAGTGATGGCGGACCTCAGGAAACCACTGGCAGGGGAAGGGGGCATGTAAGAGAGGTGGGAGCAAGGGCCCCCACGTGGAGGGGGGAGGATGGGTCACCGGGGTGCAGCAGGAGGGGTGAGATTTTGCTAGAGATAAGAGCCAAGCTCGTGGTGATGTGGTGATAAGAGGGGCTTGAGGTTGTGCTGGAGGGAAAGGGACCGGGCATGGGTGGCAAGGAGATAAAGGTCACTCTTTGTCCCCTTCATCCCCCCAAGGATCACTCTCTCCCCTGTTGGCCCTGGATGTCAATAGGGACTCTCTCTGTCATGCACTCTGCTCTTTGGGGACATACCACAAACTGCCTGTACTTGCTCCCCTCCTTCTGTCCCTCAGGCCGCCTACTGGAGCTACCTGACTTGCTGTTCCACTCACCTTGGCTCGGACATTCTCATAGGAGGCCGGACTGACCAGGGAAAAACAGATGAGGAAGACATCCTAAGGACAGAGCAAACCAGGGTTGACTGATGTGAGGAAGGCCCGAGTATCCCATCTGGGTCCTCCCCTGAGGATGGTCAATGCAGGGCCCCTGTGCCCCAGGATGTGGGCAGAGCAGGACTGGCCCTGGGTGGCCCTAACACCCACAGAGGCCCCTTCTGACAGCTTCCCCCACACAGTGCCTTGCAGGGAGCACCTGACCCCACTCCAGACAGCAAGCCAGGCTCACACTAAAGGTGTGCAAGGAGCACCTCTAAAGAGGAGGACTCCAGGCCCCAGAGTCCTGCCACTCGCTGTGTGACCATCCGTTTTGCCACCATGGATGAAGAGGCCAGGCCCAGGAGCCCTGTGATGGTTAGGTTTTGTTGTCAACTTGATCTTTTTAATTATCTTAGGTGGGTCTCTGAGGATGTTTACAGGAAGGCAGCCTCTCAGTAGGGGGCAGGATGTAAAGAAGCTCAAAGAAGCTAGAAGTAAACATCGTTTCCTGTGTGGGCCAAGCAGGAAGGAAATTCCAGAGACTCAGGAAGCCATTAAGTCTGGGGAAGGGTTGCAAGACCCCACTCTAAACCTATATGAAGGGGAAGAAACTCTCTTTGTCTCACCTACCTGATTCCTGTTCTGTGTATGTGGTGTTGGTGATGGGTTTCTATCTCTGCTCAGACCTGTGAAAGAGGACCAGCCTCTTTCACTGTTACAGAACTTCCCCTCAATCTGTGGTTTCAATAAATACTTTCCTCCCCAAAATTGTGCCTGGTTTGAAGATTCATCCCAGCAGTGTGTGGCTGACTATCACAAACCCCAAAGCCACAGAGGGACCTAAAATATATCCCTGTCCTTCCTCTGTCCAATACCAGGGTTCATGGCCAGGGGAGACCCTGTCTCCACCCGCAAGTTCCTCAGTCTGGCCTGAGAAGAGAGTTGGGGCTCACTGGGTACAGCAGGGGGAAATGGGGAACACCGAAGCCAGCGCTGCAAGGAGGCGCAGGGGCCACGCACCGTCTGAGGGTAGGACAGCGGCCGGAGTCGGTCATAGTCTTCTTGGCCTGCAGTGTCCCACAGCCCCAGGTTGACAGGCTTGCTGTCCACCATCACATTCGCTGAATAGTTGTCAAACCTGGGTGTGGGGGGAACCAGCAAGACAGAAGACAGTCAGCCTTAATCTCCAGAGGCCCGTGTAGTTTCACTCAGCTACGAGACCCAGAGACGGGCTGTGACTAGCCCAACAGAGTTGGGTTTTCTTTATTCTTTTTATTACTGATGGATTATATTAAGACATCCTAGAAAGATATAAACAAAAGAGGAAACCATGTGTGTTGGTCATTTTTCTGCCTCCACCATTGGAAAGGGTTATTCTATCAGAATAAGTCACCTCCTCCTACTCAGGACATCGAGGTTGTCACCCAATGTTTGTTGAGTGAATTCTTGTCCTTATTTTAGGCTGGGTCCCTCCGAAGCAAACCCTGAGTGAAGAAGAGGTGTACTTGGGAGATGACCCCAGGAAACCATCAGAGGGCTACAGGAAGGAAATAGAAAGGAAGGGAGGGGACAGAAAGGAACAACAGCCAATATACGTATGGGCTCTGATGAGCTCTTAGCCAGGGCCATGTCTCCAGCCTTCCTGAGGGGCAAGAAGCTGGGGGCTATCCACCGTCTCCCTCCGATGACATACAGTTGCTGGGGTCTTTTGATGGCCTGGAGGACACCCAGACCAACTGCAGTCAGGAGCCCTGGAACACCCACTCAGCTCCTGGTGGTGTGGGGGGAGGTCTGACACCCAGCCCAGAGCAACCATCAGGACAGCAGGAGAAGTTCAGAAGCTCCTCGAAGGTTCCTCAAAGTCAGGAGGCTTCAGACAACAAGTTCCCAGGACCCCACCTCTAAGAGGAAGAAGGTACTGTCCATGAGGACCAGAGAGGGAGAGTGGCCACCCTAGATCACCCAGCCAGTGAGTGACCAACTAAGCCAGCTGTGCCTCCAGGGACACCTTCAGGCCTGTCCCCAGGGCTAGAGATCACCTGATCCCTTCACTGAGTTCACCCACAGCGCCTCATCTTCTGACCTGGCCCACTGGGACCTCGGGACTCCTAGGCTTCTGCACCTTCGCCTCCCCAACCCTCACGTGGCAGCCACATCACTTCCCCCTGCAAAGCTCACACACCTACCTCCGGGCGCTTGTCCACACTGCGCTCCCCACTTCCGTGGATCCAATCACCCTCCCCTGGCCAGGACTCTGTGGCCTGTGCTTCTCTCTGGAATGCTCCATGCCCTCTCTCTGGCCTTCTATTTATGCCTCAAAGCCCTGTCAGTCAATTCCTCCTCTGTGGGGATCTCCCTACCATACCCTGAAAACCCATACTTCTCTCTCTCAGCCAAGGCTCTGCCTTTCCCTCCACCATGGAGGCAGTTAAGAGCGCCTCTCTCCCCTCCCAGGGCTCTGGCTCCCGTGGGCTGGACTGACTCACACTGCTGTGTCTATAGGGCCTCAGGTTCATTCATTACTGAATGAAACCTGTCAGGGCTGCTGCCTCCAGGAAGCCCTCCCAGAACTAACTGTTCAGTCAGGCTGGAATGATTCTCTGGAACTCCAAAGAAGCCTATGTAGACAAAGGATCCCTGCCACCCCCAAAATAGTAGGCACCTCCATGTGTACCACAGGGTTACAGGTCAGCCCTGGAGAGTCCTGGGAACCTTTGTGTTCCTCCAAAGCCCTGCTCCCCATGGCAGGGGACTCTTCCAGTACACATGCGCACACCCACACTTCCCATGTGTAACCCCCACCTCCTTCCCTTACTTCCTCCCACCCTCCCTCACTGCCAGGCCGTCTCTCACCACTCTAGGGAGCCTCTCCTGCCCTGAGCCAGGTAGGCCTGCCAGCCCCCCAACCATCCTGCCCTAACCCAGGTGGGGAGCTCTAAACCTGGCTTGTTCTTTGTTGTTCACGAGGCCAGTGTGGGAGAGATGGCTGGTGCAAGGTGCCTACTATGGCCCCATGGGATTTTGGAAAGAAGGCGTTGTCTGAGAGGAAGAGCTGGCCGAAGTGGGAAGGCAGGTGACTGGGCTCTTTGACATGCACAGATAGCCAGGACACTTCTCCTCCCAAGATGCCTTGAGGCAAAGATGTCTGTCTCCTTGGGTCCTCTAGAATGCCAGGGCTCAGGTGGAGGGGTGGGGTCTTTGTACATTAGGTCTCCAAGTCCCAAATAACCCAAGACGAAAAGACCTTATATTACTCACAGTAGAGATAAGGAAACTGAGGCCCCAAGAAGTCAAGTGGCTTTTTCAAGGCCAGTCAGCCCATAGGCAGGAGGAGGGTGTCCCACCCTGATCTTTCCATGACACCCATTAGGGTGCAAGTGATGCAGGCAGGAGGATTAGTGCAGCCCAGGACAGCCGACCAGAGTTGGGAAGGTAGTTCCTGTGAGGTCACACCCTGGCCTTGGCCACACCCTGACTCAGGGAGTCACCTAGCTTCTCTGAGCCTCACTCTTCCAGATCTTTTGAGGCCCTTAGGATCCAAAGAGACAGCTAGCCTTAAAGCCTTCCCACTAAGAAAGGCTGATCACTGCCAATGTCCCCATCAAACCCCTCCCTAGAGGCACAGAGGAGATTTCACACCACTTCGGCCAGCCCTCACCCCGTTTTCCAGATGTAAGAAACAGGTTCGGGTGGAAATAGACTTGTCCAAGATGTCCCAGCCAGGCATTGGCCTGGATCCTGTCTCTCAATCAGGAGAACCCCGTGTAGTGAGCATGACTGTCAGATGTGGCTCTGAACACTGGGGACAGTGGAGAGGCTTTCTTCCATCTGAGCCTAGCGGCTCTGAGGCCAGGATCGCAGGAAGGATTTGGGTCTGGAGGCCCTGTGTCAGGGTGCCATGGGGAGGCCTGGCAGCTGCCTATGCCAGGGCCACCATTGAAGGTAAAATCTAAGTAACAGAAGGTCATGAGCAGCTACTCTGCCTGACAGACTGAGCCCTGAGATGCCGCCTAGGGTAAGCCAGAGTAGTCTCTGCCTCTTCCTAGCAGAAGCAAGGAGTTCTAGAAAGTGATACTCGGTTCTAGAATCAGGAGTGAGCTAGACAGACAGGGCCCTGTCTTTCGATCCAAAGTGGCCTTGCGCAATAATGGAGTCAGCTCGGGGTAGCTGGGGCAGGAAGCCCAGAAACGACCTAGCACCAGCACAGAAACGTTCCCACGCAGCCTCACTCTCCCCAGCAGGGAAGATGTGTGCTAACCTCACGTGCTTCAGGGGCTGGATCCTGAGAGGGGTGAGGAGTCCCCCAAGGGGCAACCTCGGCCCAAGCCACCATCACTAGGGTCCAGTTGCCTCTAGAACCTGGCTGCTAAGAGCCAAAGGCCTCAGCCTTCCTTTCTCTGTAGCTCCCTCCACAGTAGAGCCCATCCCAGCCCCTGTCTCTTGTCCAGGCTGGTCAGCTTGGAGAGGGAAAGTGTTTGTTTCAAAGTCCTTCAACAAGTGGGTGTGCCAGGCCAGCCACAGGGCAGGATAAAAGCAGGATGGGATCTTAACTCAGGACAGTGTCCACACACCCCTGGTGACAGGGGTCAGTAGCCAGAGTCACCTTACCAACCCTGCTCCTGTCTGCCTGCTTGGGTCTCTGACTCAAGAACTCCGATGTTGAACCAAAGCAGGATTGTTCACTTCTGTGTAACTTATCAGAGGGGGCAACCCTGGCACTGGGGGCAGCCAGGCAGAAACAATTTCCACCTCTCTACCCAGGGTCCTTTGCTCATTCCTGGCTGGGGCAGGGTGTTAGAGGTAGCTGAACCCCTGTTTCAAGGAGGGAGTCCTACCCAACCACAAGAAACTCAAGGCTGAGGGTTGGGAGTAGGGCCTGGTTGGGCACTGGATGGAGGTGGTTTCTCTGATGTCATGGAAGGTTTTGGACTGGAACACTGCTCTCCTTCTGTGTCTCCCTTCCTTTCCATGAGAGCCCCAATCCTACTCCGGGGAAGGGTCCCAGTGAAGATGATGATGAAGATGAGAATTCCAGTGAGGCTCTGGGCAGATGAGCTCTGGAACCAGAAAGACCTCCTGGCTGCTGTAACACCACTTCCCATGCCAACCAAATGTGATCACAAGTGTGACATCTTGGACAGGGCCTGGCACCCAGAAGGCCTTTGATAGATGGATGCTAGCTGGATCAATCTTTCGCAGGCCTCTCCCATGAAGTTCAATACGGGGCATCTTGAAGTACACACATCACATATGAAGCGTATGTAGATTAAGCCATGTGTGAGACACCAGAGGGAGACTCAAAAGAAACATGCGCTTTCCTGTCTCCCACAGGCTCGTGGTCATGGGAAAGGTCTAGCCACCCCTCTGGGGAGTGACAGGCCTCTTTCTTAGGCAGGCTCAAAAAGCTTCCCAGAGGAGAGCACACTGGGGGTGGGCCTGGAGGAGGTACCCATGAGGATGTGGGAAGGAAGGCACTGGAAGCAGAGGGAAGGGGACGCCCTTGGAAGGGGAGGCTGAGGAGATACCACCCAAGGTCTTGAAAGCCATGTGGGGAACTATGGATCTGCCTTGTGAGTGGTGGGGTGCCCTGAGCCTGACCCCTGCATACGCCTCCCTCTGTGTCACATGACATGTGTCACATGACAGGGACTCTGCCGGTCTGCTGCTGGCATGGGCAGATGACCTGCCCCCAGTGCACCACACCCCAAGCAGACAAGGCCTCTGGATCCCCTCCTCCACCTCAGCACCTGACCACGTAGAGTCGCCTCCTTCCTCCCCTCCTCCCCCAGGTCCCACTGCCAGAATCAAGGACCAGCTTCACCCAGCTGGAGACTCGCTGCCTAACCCTAGGTGCCCGTGGGGCAGCCGCTAGGAAGTGCCAGGAGAAGCGGAACTCACACGGTGGGGATGTATTCTCCAGGGAAGGCGTTGGTGGTGTAACTGATCAGAAGGCAGGTCTTGCCCACAGCTCTGAAAGACAGGAAGTGAGAGGCAGAGGTCATGGGCGCTGCCTGACCCGTGGGGAGGAGTCAGGTCCCTCCTGGTTCTCTGTGAAGACCAAAGTCTCCCAATCCAAAATGCCATTTGGCGTTCTCTGAGAGACTCCTGAGTGTCTGTGGAGGCTCCGACTTGGGGTGCTATCCCAGAATCCGGACATTAGGGAACATCTGTGCCCCTCCACCAGGGAGGTAGGAGCACAGAGTTGTGAAGTCAGAGAGTCCTGGGTTCAAATCCTGTGGGGTCTTGGGCAGGCTACTTAGCTTCTCTAAGCCTCAGTCTTCCCACCTGTACAATGGACTCTCAATCAAACAGAGAACTTGTGACCTAGTCTTAACATGGTAAGTTGGACTAATGGGGATGATCACCATTCGGGATGTCCCTCTGCCTCTATGGCCTGCCAAGATGAGAGGTGACCTAAATGGCTCAGTGGGAAGCCAAGAGGCCAGAGGGACAGCCCTGGGCCTTCCCCTACTCTTCCATTTCGTCACTTCCCACTTAAAGGACAGCGCTCCCCTATCCTCCCCGGCTTGCCACCAAGGTAACTTTGAGTGAGCGGAACGTTATTCTTGACTTCCGCCCTCCTCTCAAGATCAGACACAAAGCAGAAGTGAGCAGGGCAGGCTGCGGGCACCGCCACGACCGCAGAGAATGGCTGGCATGCAGAATGGCAGAACCCGCTGAGGTGACGGATAAACCACTGTCCCCAGAGAGACCTGCGGAGCCAAAGTCAGGCCCCTGGGATACAAAGCAGAGAAGGTTAAGGCCTTGCTGCCTTCCTTGGAATCAGAGCTGGGCAGGAGGCCCTGGCCCACCAGACATGCTGGGGTGCTGTAGGATGACCCCAGAGTGTACTTGGGGCTGCAACCCGTGTGCACTGGCACGGAGAAATGGACGCATTGCACCTGTCATTCAGCACATGAGGAGCCTGAGGCCATGGGCCACGACAGCCTGTGGTCACCAAGATCTGGCAATGCAGACCCCTCATCTGGGGGTGCAGCCTCCACAATGCCCTTCCACCAGCTTGCCTTCCTCCTTCCATAACGTTGCCTCTTGGAACCCCTCTCTGCTCCAGGGTTAAGTTCACACTGTAAGCAAGACAGCACAGCCCCTGATTCAAGCCACCCATAGTATCCCGAGGTGCAGAGACTTCACCCAGACAGCTGGGATGGGGACTCAGAGAAGAACAGTCACCTGCCCAAGGTCCCAGCAGCAGCAAGCCATGGGCTAGAGCCCAGGTCAGCCCAGGGACAAAGGTGGAGTCATCAGTGGCCCCACCTGACACCTGCACCCACCAGCTCTCAGCATTCAGGCAAACAGCCCAGGTACCCCACCCACAGTCCTGGGCCCTCCACCCAGGTCACTTCTGGAGCGGGGTGGGCTGAGGAGAGCAAAGCTGTTCTGGTCCACCCCAGGGTGCTCCTGCGGGCCCTGGAGAGGAAGCAACAGCCTCAGTGCCTTCCACACCTGTAGGAATGCCCAAGGAGGGTCTCTGGGGCATTCTGGTAGAGGGCTGCCAGGCCCACAGCCAGGTACCTACCCATCTCCTACCACCACACACTTGATGGCCTGCATTGCGTCGTAGGCCTGGAGGGCAGCGTTGACAGCTGTGGGTGACAGAAGTGTGGAGTGACTGGCGAGGTGCCCTAGGAGAGAGGAACAGAAGCTCTGAGGTTCTGGAGGCGAGAGGAGAGGAAGCGGAAGGGGAACTTACCCAAGCCGCTGCCCCCACGGCCTTGAAGAGGGTGGGGCTTGTGGTCTGGCAGAGGACCTGGGGGCTCCTCAGGTGCTGGGCTGGGCCTGGCCACCCATGGGTCCCTGCCCTGGCCTCCAGCAGGACCCCAGGGCACCCTCCTTCTGGGAGACTCTTCCTGTCCCAGGGTAAACCAGAGAGCTGTTCTTCAAGACCCTGTAGCATCCAAGAATTCAGTTGGCCTCAATCCTAAGCACAGCATTTACTAAGTGCCTGCTGTATGCCAGGCACCATGTGAGGAGCTGGTGAGTCCAGGACGCTGGAGGCCCAGCCTTCCTGGGGCTCACACTCTAGACAAGGCAGACCCTCACCACGGAGCTGCGAGGAAGGCAGGAGGAGACAGGCCACCGGAAGCTATAGAGTCAACAGCAGGAAGAGCCGGGAGCCCACACAGGGTGCTCCGGCTGCAGTTGGACGCATGGTGTCCAAGAGAGGACAGTCAGGGACCATTGCCCAGCAGACACAGCCAGGGCCAGTGGGCCTTGGGAGGAGGATGTCAGCTTGGTAGGGGAAGAAGAGAAAGAAGGAGGAGGAGGAGGAGAGGAGGGGAAGGGCACAGAGGAGGAGGGGAAAGACAGGAGGAGAGAAAAGAGGAGGGAGAGGCGATGAAAGAGGAAAGGTTGGAGGGAGGAGGAGAGAGAGAAGGAATGAGAGGTCGAGGGGAGGGAGGAAAGGGAGGAGGGAAGAGGAGGGTGGGAAAGCAGAGGAGGAAGAGGTACTTGGTGGAGAAGGTGGACCAGAGTGACCCCAGCCAGGCCCACCCTCCCTGAGGACACCCTGTGAGCCAGGGAACTGTGACTGGTAACTGTGACCCATTTCAAGGGTGCAGAAACCAAGGGTCCGAGTGCTAGGACCACCTAGTTGGAATCAGCCCCTGGGCAGGTGACATTGAGCCATCTCAGTGGCTGTTTAGAGGTCAGAGCAGCTCAGGGTGGGGGAGTGCATGCTGTCCCCTGAGCCACAAGGACATTCTGGGTCCCCACAACTGGCTCAGTTTCGCTGTCACTGTCCTCGCTCATCCAGTAACTTTCCAGCCATGGGTGAAAGCACAAGGGAGGCACTGTGCCCATGAACTGGGTGAGCAAAGCCGAGATCCTACAGGGCACCTGCAGCCGACCCTTTCTAGAACTGTCCAGAAACTTCCCCAGGGGCTTGTGCTGATACTCAGCTAGTCTACTTAATCCACAGCAGCATGGTGGCTCACACCGGTCACCCAGCCCCCTGGAGGCTGAGGCAGGAGGATCACTGTGAGTTCAAGCCTGGGCCTCATAGGGAGTTCCAGGCCGGCTGGAGCTACATAGCAGGGTCCTGTCTCAACAACAACAAATCCATCCACAAAGTAACTGATGCAGGCAGCAATGAGACTACGGAAGCCTCCTGGGGCCCCATCCCAGGTCGGGGAGACTAGAGCTCCCCAAGCCCAGCTAGGGGATCCCTCCCCTCCACCAGGTCACCTAAGGGTTCCATTCTGGATAGAACCCTTTCTATTCCTTTCCTGTCCAGTGCTAAACCACAGGGCCACCTCGGTGTCAATCCAAACAGGACACTAAAGCTTGGCCTGGGTGAGCTGGAACAGGACTGGGGACAGTCACAGCCACAGTGGGAACGCTGAAAGTCCATGAGGAAAATCTTACCAGTGTTCCTGCTGTCCCAGCCCAAGGACACGGTGGTTATGTAAATGAGGCTGACAGGGGAAATGGAGGAGGAAGAACTCTCTTGGCAATTTTCCTGTAAATAGAAAATGATTCCAGAATCAAACCTTTTTATTGAAAAGGAGGAAAAAGCCAGGAGTTCCTACGCTTGCCAGATGGGAGAGCCTGAGTTCCAGTCCGGGTGGGGAGGAGGGACAGCTAAGCTCTCTAGAACTACGCTTGCTGGTTTTGCTGTCGTTCAGCCCTGTGCAGCACCCAACCACACTGCCATGCAGCCCGAGGTTGTCCCTGTTCTCCGTTCCAAGGAAAGACATCTCTCCAGGGTGGCACAAGCGAGCCCTTCAGAGCCTTCATCCATTCTCATGAACCCCACCTGAGAGCCAGCTCTGGCTTGGGAGTGACCACCATGGGTGAAGAAAGAACACCACCACCCCAGAGAACGCCACCACCCTAAGACAAATGCAGGAGCCTTAAACTGCTATGGGAATGTCCCCAGTCTGCAGGTGGCCCAGGGGCTGTGTGGCCAGGCCAGGAGAGCAAGGTGGGGGTTGCTATGGCTTGATCTGAAATGTCCCCTTAAGGCTCCTGTGTGCAAGGATTGGGACTGTAGAGGGGAGGGGTGACTGGATCCTGAGGGCTCTGACCTCATCAGTGTCCACTGGTGGAGACGCCATTGGATGGCATTAGTGGGAAGTGATGGAGACTAAGGGGTAAGGCTGGGAAATGGCTCCGAGGGTAAAGCGCTTGCCCACCAGCGTGAGGACCAGAGTTCGGATCCCCAGCATCCATGTACACGCTGGTGGGGTGTGTGACCCCAGCAAGTGGGGACAGCATCCTGGGACAGGCTGGCCAGCTAAACTACCTGCATCCATGAACCCTGAGTTCAAGAAAGTGACCCTACTTGCCTCGGTGAATAAAGTGTAGCGTAGTCCAGGAAGACACCTGACATCAACTGCCGACCATGTGCACACTTCCACACATGTGAACATGTGTACACATGAATATGCACACCACACACACACAGAGACAGAAGAGAAAGAAACTAGGGGGTGGAGCCCAAGAACAGGAAGTTGATCCTTGAAGGGCATATCTTATCTCTCTCTCTCCCCTTCCTGGCTGCCAGGAGGTAAACAGCTTTCCTCCACCGTGCCCTTGCGCCAAGATGTTCTTTCTGCCTCACCACAGGTCCACAGCACTGGCACTTTGCCTTTGGTTATCTCGGGCATTTTGGTACAGTCATGAAAACTGACCAAGATGGGTGTATGATCCCATAGACTCAAGTGTTTTATTAAAATCGAGTTTGCAAGCTGGCATGGTGGTACATGCCTTTAATCCCTTGGGAGGCAGAGGTAGGAGGATCGCCTTGAGTTCGAGGCCAGCATGAGACTACATAGTGAATTCCAGGTCAGCCTGAGCTAGAGCAAGACTCTACCTCGAAAAACCAAAAATTGAGTTTGTACCTTCAGTCCCTACAGACTCCTGCTACGGGTGTGGGGGGGGGAGGGGGTCATGTCACTGGGTGGATCTGAATTCCAGCCCAAATGTCTATAAGAGAATGGTTTGAGTTCTGGGAGTCCTTCTTGCTTGTGTTTGCTTGTGGTGCTGGCTGCTTGGTGGTGTCTCTCTGCTTGGATTTATGAATGGGAGCCAGCTTCTTCGCCATTGATGGACCTTCCCCTGGATCGATAAGCTGAAATAAACTCATTCCTCCCATAAACTGTGTTTGGTTAGATATTCATCCCAGCAGTGTGGAGCTGACTACAAGCATGAGGAAGAGACTGGGTGACGACCACCAAGTACATACAGGGCCCTAAAGACAGTGGCAATTGCCTGAGCCTGCCCATCTTACAGATGAGTAAACTGAGGCACACAGACACTAACATCCCCGGATGGTGCAGTTGGGCCATTCAAATGTGAACTTGGTCTCCTTGCCCAGTGGTGCCATTTTGCAGAAGGGGAAACTGAAGCCAGAGTCCAGGATGCAGCAGCCCTGACCTCCCTCCAAGTGCAGAGGCCACTGATTCCCATGAAATCTGGACCGCCCATATGCAGCCCACCAGCCATAGACCCCCCACTCCATCCTCAGAAAGCTTCCTGTGCCTCCTACACCACCCAGTCTACAGTCCACAGCTCTGGGTTAATTTGCAATGTTCTAGAATTTCCCATCCATGGAATCACACTGGCTCTCATGCAAGATCTCACGTGCTGTGGTCTCCTTGGATTAGGGAGAAGTGTTCCATCCCTTGCATGTCTCATTGGGTGATTTATTTAGTTCCCGCCTCTTTGGGCCACTTGGTAATTGCCAAATCACAAAACCTCAAGGTCTCTGGACAGGCCTATGGGGTCATAAAGGTCATCTACACTCAATCAAGTCCTTGCACAGCGGATGGGCAACGCCTGGCTCACTGTCCACAAAGGAGTCCCTGCTTGCATTCTTCCAATGACTGTGGGGCCTGTTAGAAGGATTTCTTTGTCATTTTCAGCCCAAAGCCACCCTCCTCCTGGATGGTGCCCATAGAGGTCTGAGTTCTTGTCTTGGAGCCACTTGGACACAGCCAGACCCTCCTCCCAACATAGACTTGGGATTTGGGGTGCACACCCCATGCCACAGTGTGATGACATAGATTCGACCTACAGTTCTAGTTCTCTGGTGTATAATATTCCATGATATGAATATACCCAAGCGGCCTCATCCAATCTCCTGTTGAAAGTTATGTTAATGGCTTGCGACTTTGGGGTATCATTATTCTACTGGGAACATCTGAGCTCCCTGGCTGGCCAAGAAGCTGCTCCAGTTTGGGGTGACAGCTGAAGGGCGTGTTGTTTATTGAGCCCCTTCCTCTTGTGTCTATTTCACAAGCTCTGAGTATCACAGAACCTCAGCAGGCGATGCCCGCGCTGAGTTCAGAGTATCCAGCTGTCAACACCCTTGTCTGCACTTGGCCGACGATGTGAGTGTCACATGGCTTCTTAGTGTGATTTTGACTCATATCAACAGATTGTCAATGATACTGAGCCACTTTGCAAGCGTTTGTTGGACGTTCGTGTTTCCTGTTACACAAGTTCCCTGTTCATATCTTGATCCATTTCTCTGTTGGAATATTTCTCTCTCTCTTACATGTCTTTAGAGAAGCCCAGGTTTTATGTCCAAACCTGTATTGCTGTAGGCATTGTGTAGCTTGTTTCTCATCTGTGGAAAGGTTTTGTTTTTAATAAGTTGTGACTTTTAATTTTCATTTGTATGTAGTCAAATTTAAATTTCCTTCCCTCATGATATACACTTTTTCAGTGAGTCTTGCTTAAGAATTTTTATCCAATTTCATAAAGATATTCTCTAAAGCTTTTAAGGTTTTGCTTTACACACGTGAGGTGGATTTTAGATGAGACAGGGCAGTTTGTATTTTTCTGAACGTGACTTGGTTTATTTTTCTTTGACTCATAAAAAAAAGAACAAGAAAAATTTTGTTAACTGATTCCAATAAGTCACGTTGAAGGAAAGTACTTGAGTATTACCAAATTAAAAACAGCGCAAAGAAAGAATATATAAATGCTCCTGCTGTTTGTATTTTTTGTGAGAGGTACGTATGATTTCGCTGTCCCCACGATCCATTGCTCCAGTCCCATCTACTAAGCAGAGGGCTCTGCTGGTCATTGCCCAGTGAGTGGCCACCAAGCTGTGTCACGTGCCAGGACTGTCACCTGCGATTCTAACCACTGCCTCTCCATCTGTCTGTCTATCCGCCCACCCAGATGCTGGCAACCCTACCCCAGGCAGCCCCGCTCCTTTATATTCACCAGGGCAAAGCTGCCTCTCTTGAACTTCTTCAAAATTGTTCTATCTGTCACGGAACCTTCGCTCCTCCATCTAAATTGGAAGATAAGATTACCAAGTTCCAAGAAAAAAAAAACTGTCAGCATCTGATCAGAATGACACTCAGCGTCTAGCAGAATGTGAGGAGCCGTGACATCTTTATGACATTCAATCTGTCCATCCATTAACATGGTATATTTCATCTTTACAGCCTTCAATAAAATGTCGTAATTCTCCCTCTGTAAGGTCATGTCCATTTTTCAAAAGATTTTGACAAAGATTTATTTCTTGATAATGCCTTATTACTTTCAGCACCATTGTAGCTAATAATTTTTAAATTGGGTTTTCTATGTGTTCTCTATATGTAGGGCAAATGTCACTGTTTGCGTTGTTGGGCTCAACACACGTAGAAACCTGGGTGGAGACACTCATTGCAGGGTTATCCAGTGATTTTGCTACTAACTCATCTGAGCCCGATGTGTAGGCAGCCTATCCCTTGGGGAAAATGATGTTATATTTCATCCTTCTAATTTTATTTTACCAATTCCTGGGCTGTCTGGATTCTTTATGGCAAGGCTGAGTAGATGCATCGGGGTAGGTGTGGCATCCTGTTTCTGACTTGAAGGA
Source organism: Zapus hudsonius (assembly GCA_004024765.1). Taxonomy (NCBI): domain Eukaryota; kingdom Metazoa; phylum Chordata; class Mammalia; order Rodentia; family Dipodidae; genus Zapus; species Zapus hudsonius. Next base: position 19,163 of record PVHP010007549.1, read on the forward strand.
CGAGCTGCCGCCTCTGGTGTTTTACCATTGAACTTCACAGGCAACCTGTTACTCGTTAAAGATGTTTCCCAGGATGCGGGGGGGGGGGGGAAGGAACCCTCATTCACTGCTGGTGGGATTGCAAGCTAGTTCAACCGCTTTGGAAAGCACTGTGGAGACTCCTCAACAGAATGGACATAGAGCTACCAATGGACCCAGCTATCCCTCTACTAGGCATCTACCCGCAAGATGTCACTTCTCAGGAGAGAGACATTTGTGCAACTATATTTATAGCAGCTCAATTCATAATAGCCAAGAATTAGAATCAACCCAAATGCCCATCCATGGAGGAATGGATAACAAAACTATGGTATATTTACACGATGGAATTCTATTCAGCTGAAAGGAAAAATGACATATCGAAATTTAGGGAAAAATGGTCTGACTTGGAGCAGATCCTACTAAGCGATCTCTCAAAAGAACAGAGAGCCAAACACCTCATATTCTCCCTCATATGCGGTCCTTAACCAGGCTAACTGCAAACTCTAAGCAAACCAGTAGAAAGAAGTGAGAGGTTATGAATGAGGGAAAAGGGATAGGGGGAGGAGAATGGCTTAAGCATGATGCTAAACTAAAATGGGCTCAAAATCATAAAATCCTCATGAACACACTGTAACCTATTGAGCAAGTAGTGGGCGTCATCTGGCAAGAGGGGCCATGAGCAGTAGGGGAGAGAGTCTAAGCCAGTGAAAAATTGATCAGTCTGACAACCCCTAGTCCCAGTCACTGGTTCCTTTCCTCACTGAGCTGTTGACCAAAGAGACCCATGAGGTTCCAAAAACAAGACAGGATTCTGTCAAGGCTCTTGAATGCCCATCCCAGGCCTGAGGCAAAACCCTGTTTCTGAAGAAACCACAGAAAGCCATCGATCAGCATCAAGAGACCCTTCGAGGTCCAGAATGGTAACCAGCCCCCAGATGGTAGTTAATGTAATGCTGAAAGGCACTGCATAAGCTGCCAGGGGAAGCTGGTCAACGACAGCTGGAGCAAACAGAGACCACTGGCATGAAACACAGTCTGCTGCCATGAGTAGGCTGACCACACTTCCTACTGGGAGAGAACAGCGAACCAGGAAAAGAGCACTTGTGCAATGGAGGAGCCAAAGCCTGGGGGAAGCAATCAACAGCTTTTAAATTCAGCCAAATATTCCACTTAGTGGGGGGAGCCCTTAACTGGAACTGGGGACTTAGGGCGATATGCACTGGGAGCCGGACTCTTGGGCCCTCAATGAGAGATGCACTATGCGAGCGATTGATGGAGAGGCTACTAAAAATAGAATCTAGCTAATTCAGAAATGTGTGTCTCAATTAACCTATACTGATCTCACCCTCCGATGGAGACTCTGTTTGTATTTTTCAGAAGGCAGCAAGAGAGATGTGGCTCATCCTACCGTACCAACAAACTGCAGGCCAATAGCTGACATACCGATAAGAAATGAGCCACCCCTGATATACCGTGGAGGATCCATATGGAACCCCGCAGAGAATGATGGGATGAACAAGTGACCCATAGCCACAGCTAATCAGTCAACACAGGATAAGCCAGTGAGACAGACACCAGTGATTTCTGGCACAACCTAAAGCAGAAGTACAGAGACCCCTAAGTTCTCAACAATAAAGCAGCCTTAATACTCACCCACCACGACTCAGGGAACTGAGCAGAAGAGGGGCCAGAAAGATTGTGAGAGCCTTGGTGGGGGAGAATACCCAAAGTCATGGCCTCCCCTCAGTAACAACACACTAGGGCTGGCGGAACCGGACTGACTCCTAGGCTATCCATGGTCCCCAGCCCCAAGGACTGATCCAGACGGCCCATGGAGGAGGATATCCAGCTGATTGGGGATGGGGCAGAGGGGCATTGGGGAACTGGGGATAACAACTCATTGTTTGCCCATTAAATAATGTAACTAATTATGGACAATAAAAATAAATAAATAAATAAAAGATGTTTTCCTGCTGATTTTAAAAATGCCTGTGTTTTAAAAAATATTTTGTTGATTTATTTTCAAGGAGAGAGGGGGGGAGAGACCAAGAGGGAGAGATAATGGGCTCACCAGAGCCTCCAGCCGCTGCAAACAAACTCCAGACGCATGGGCCACTTTGTGCATCTGGCTTTACGTGGTTACTGGGGAATCGAACTTGGGTCGCTAGGCTTTGCAGGCAAGTGCCTTACCCACCGAGCCATGTATCCAACCCCCATCTTGTTTTGATCCCATTTAATTTTCTTGAGTATCTCTTTCATATCTATGATGATGTCATAAATGACAGAAATACGTTTTCTGATCTTCCGTCACCCCTTGCTCGGCTTGATAAATCCCGATTAATCGATCTCAAGACTCAAGCCTTTAATCAGCTGTTCTCCACTTCTTTTTTTAAGTAGCAGATCCCAGACTCAAAGCAAGCCACCAAGCACACCACAGCTGTCCGTGTCCCTGAACCAGATGTGGCCCAGTGGTTAAGCCTGAGGGAAACGGGGTGAAGGGCCACTCCTGAGTCGTTTCCACAATGGCCAGGCCCTCTGTCTTCCTCCTCTCCTCACCACCATGGTTTTGAAGTGTCCCTCAAAGTCTCCGAGTTGCGAATGTAATCCTCAAATGTCTACGTCTGTAGTACTTGGCAGTAGAGCCTTTGGGGGCGTCATTATTGTAGGTGAGGTCATGAGGGGGACCCCGTGATGGCATCAGTGACTTCATAAGTGTGAGAAGCACAGCTGTCCGTGCTCCTGTGTTCATCTTGGAAGCCACAGTCCCCGGGAGATGGTGGCAACACCCTCTGGGCCTGAAGGAGAAGTGTGCAGTTGTCTCGGAGGCCCTGTGTGACGGGGGGCCTGGGGGGGACTGGGGGGGTCTTTCTGCTGCCGCACTTTGAACTTTACCGTAGCTGTCACCGCTGTGCAATGGTGCTTTCCTGTACGGCTCACTTGGGACTGAAGGGTAAGGCCAAGTTCATCAGAGAGACTGGCCAGTAAGTTTCCTTTTGTTCCCTCCCTCCCTCCCTCCCTCCTTCCCTCCCTCTGCCTCTCTCTGTCTCTCTGTCTTTGTCTCTCTCTCTCTCTCTCTGTTTGCGTGTCTCTCCTTCCTTCTTTCTTCAAGTGTGTGTGGTGGGGGGCATGCACGTGCCACAGTGCATTTGCTGAAGTCAGAGGACCCCCTGGGGATGCTGTCCTCTCTCCCCACCTTGGTTGAGATCGACTCTCTCTCCTTGTCGTTTGTGGCTGGGAAGGCCAGACGAGCCACCCATTGCCAAACTGTGGCTGCTTTGGCATCCAGCTTCCTGTGGGTGCTGGGAATCCAAGTCCTGATCAGCAGGACTTCAGAAGAAGCACTTTGAACCACCGAGAACTTTCCTTTCTCTTAATCATTTTGACATTAATATTATACTAACTCTACTGAGTGAATATCTCTTTTCCTACTTTTAGAGAAGTTTGGAATTCTCTGTGTGAATCGATAAGCCCTGTTTAATCTATTTGGTGGAGGGGGGTGAATGGGCCGGTGCGCCTGTTCTATCTAGCACCGTTTAATTTTGCTTTATAAATCTCTATGGCCCAGCATAGCACTCGGGAGGCTGAAATGGGAGGATTTCCACAAGTTCAAGGCCAGCCTAGGTTGCCTAGCAACTGCTAAGCCAGCCTGGGCTACAAAGTGAGACCTTATCTCAATAGAGATAAATAAATAAATAAACAAACAAACAAACAAGATAGAAGGGTCGCCATGAATTCAAGGCCAGCCTGGGCTACAGAGTGAGTTCCAGATCAGCTGGTAGAGTGAGGCCCTGACTCAAAGAAACAACAAAATAAGCAAATACTTCCTCAGGGAGTAGCATGTGCACAATTCTAGAATTATTATCATCTCTTAAAATTTTTCGCCTTCTTTTAAAACAGCAGCCAAATTATTTTAAGCCTTTACTCCAAGATCTGGTACAAAGCTAGAGTTTAGATTATTATAGAACTAAGAGCTTTAAGCATTTTTAAAAAGGGAAACTTGGAGGGGGGGCCAATCCTGCCTCTAGCAGATACACTGAAGCCAGAACTGGAAAGTGTCTGGGTCGGAGTCCTCAGATCAGTGTGGCAATCAGAAAAGTGACAGAAGAGGGTGGCCAGCTCTGGGCAGGGGACAGTCTAGTGGGGTACTGCCCACGGTGGCTGGCTAGGAGCCGCCCCAGCTCCCTGGACCCCACCTCAACCACACTGTAGTTGTGGGCACTGCTTCCCACCTGCTGCCAGGCAGATGATCCCACCCTGGAGGCTATGCTGGGTACAGCCATGGCTCAGAGAGGGGACTCTCTTCCAGGGGATCCCCAAAAAGAACATCAGCCTCTTGCTTCATCAGGGATTTTCTTGTTTAGAATTCCAGCGATCTGCACCCAGGGTCAGGTCTGTGCCTGACACACCCATTCATGGAACACAGCCAGGGAGGGTATGGTGCCCTGGTGCCAAGGTCCCTCTCTGCAGTGAGCCACTGGTCACCCTCAAATACACACGTGTGTGGGCATTCACGTGAACGTGGATGTGTGAATGGATCTGTGAATGTGTGCATGGGTGGGTGGGCAGGTGCATAGATAGATGGATGCCTGGATGAATGGGTGAGGGTGGCTAGCCCCCCACAGATACATCGGCCTCCCCCATCTGCTCATCTGTCCCTGGATTTTCCATCCTCTGACGTTGGCTCTGCCAGTTCTGGAACTTCTCCCCCTACCAGGCACCCCACTGGCCCCTCACATTTAGCTTGTCCCTCCCAGTGAGACACAGCCATCTTGGCCACCTAAACTAGGACTAAGCAGCATGTGTTAAAAGGTTTTAAAAGCCTTTCTGTAACATTCTGGGATTTTCACATTACTTTTGAATGCGAAATACAGTCACACATTTATTTATTTATTTATTTATTTATTTATTTATTTATTTATTTATTTATTAAAGGCGTATGCCACCACGCCCGGCATATTTTTATTTTTAATATTTTATTTATTTATTTTTCAAGCAGAGAAATACAGAGAGAGAGAGAGAGAAAGAGACAGAGAGAACACCAGGGCCACCACCTTGTGGGTCTGGCATATGTGAGTCCTGGGGAATTGAACCCAGGGTCTTAGGCACTGGAGGCAAGTGCCTTAACCACTGAGCAATCTCTCCAGCCCACTCCAGTCACACATTTAAACTCAAAGTACCAAGGGGTTTCTGGGAAATCTGCCTTCTTCTGTCCTGGGTCCCCACCACTAGGCTCCCTGCTCAGAAGACCTCCAGGGCAGATTCCTCCAGCACCCCCTGGACTATTGCAGAAGAAAGCCTTCCTTACTTTCTTCCTCGCCCGTTGCCCTCCAGACCTTGTGGGTTCCCAGGAATTCTCCACCTGGAAGGCTGTTCTTTCTCCTGCAGAAAGAGCTTCCACTCAATGCGTACAACCCCACTGTGCCCGCGTGGGAAGGACTCTGAGGGGTTCCCACAGTGAGCATGCACCATAGGGAGGTGGCTTTCCCAGCCAGGGGTCGCTGGCTGCCAGGGCTGGGCACTGTGCCCAATTGCACAAACCCATACACACTCCTCCCAGCACTGCATTCGAGAGCTCTGACGCTTCAGCGGGCAAAACCCAAACAAAACGCAAAAAAGTGCAGCAGGCTGGCATTTGCATTTCTGCATCATCGGAGCCGCTTGCTTCCTTCTCCTCAGCTGTGTTTTCATCCGCTTTGCCCATTATCTTCATGGCTGTTGCTCTTTCTCTCTGATTTCCATATTAAGGAAATTAGCTCTGCGAGGGGAGCAGGAGTAGCTAGCATGTTTTCCCAGACTGCCCTGGGGCTGGCCTCACGGAGGGAGACTGGGCTTCTGGCTTGGGGGGGGGTCTTAGAAAAGCTATCATTCTGGGTTGTTTTGGAAACACACCCTCCTGAGGGTTTTCTTGTAGTTTTGTGGTTCAGCCGTTCCCAGTTTATTGCTGTCACAGCTCAGGTTATCCCACATCACACGAGGTGGCACCAACTCCCTGTTTGTCCAGATGAGGGCTCCCTGATGATGTGTGTCCCCTCTCCCAGGGAAGCATGTCACCTTCTGTCTCCTAGTAAACCCTCATGGGTGTTTCAAGTTAGTCAAGGACTGGCTGTGCTATTGGGACTTTTCTCTCTCAGGCCCAACTACCAGACCCTCTCAGGAACGTCTTCCCTCAAGATTCCTTCCTTTCCTCCTCCCGCACTTCCTCTCCTCTCCTCCTGCCTCTTCCTCCTCCTTCTGGACAGGGTGTCTCCACGCATTCCAGGCTCTCCTGGACCTCAGGATCCTCCTGCCTCAGCCTCCCAAGAGGTAGGATTTCAGGTGTGCACCACTATGCTGGAATCCTAAAGATTTTTCCTTCTCTGCCCATCACCTCTAAGGGTAGCACTGTCACGGGAGCTTTCTGGAAGGTGAGCTTTCCACAGACCCTCTCGTGGTCCAGGGTGGAGGGTCCTCTGGATGGCCCCGTCTGCTCTCCACACTCAGGCCAGGCCCTGGGCATAGCCTCACCCAGGATCTGGCCTGCTTTGCCTCAGGACTGGGTTTGGTCCAACAGGAAGGGGTCCTGGTTCTGCTCTCCCATCTTCCTCCCCTCGGACCATTTCACTCCTCTGCTGTGTCCTGGCCTTGGGGTGGGGTGGGGGCATGTCCTAGGGCCCCAGTGGTCAGGATGGGTTTCCAGCATTCAGGGTAGCATGCCCCGGAGGCTCACGGTTAAGGTTCTTACAAGGGTTCTTTTCCCAGGGAAATGGCCACAGACAAAGCCAAGTCCCTGCTCCACAGAGCTGGGAGACAGACACCAATATAGTGCTAATGCCAGGGGGTGAAGCGTGCCCTGGAGAAGGAAGTAGCAACGAGGATCTGGCAAAAGAAGAGGGAATCTTCAGAGCCACCAAGAAGGCGGTGGGGCTGCAGAGTGCCAGGCGCCAGAGTGGCTCCATTGTGGCCACTTCTCCTCCATGTGCCAAGAACCAAGACACAGGGGAATCCGAGTCCCGAACGCGCCCTCTGGCGGCCGTGGGAGAAATAGGCTCTGGTGGGCTGGGGCAGAAGTCAAGCAGGGAGGCCTGGACCAAGGGAGTCGACTTGGCCAGACAGAGAACACACGTTGTACAATCTGCAGGACTTGATGGTGGTGACAGACATGACACCAGGGTCATTCTTAGCAATTTGGGGCCAGTGGAGGTGAGGTGTCACTAGGAGGGGGTGACCCAAAGGGAGGGAACCCCAAATTGACCTTCCACTCTGGACATTTCTGTCATTGATAAACCTATGAGAAAAATGAGTCTAGATTGGGGGAAATTCCAAACTAAAGACATAAGTATGTACAAAACAGACGCTGTTTTTTTTGGGAACTGCTTGTGTGTCCCCCAAACTCATAGGCTGAAATCTGACCACATTGTGATGGCATTTGGAGGCAGGGGCCTTTGGGAGGTGACTAGGCCATGAGAATAGGGTCCTCACAAATGGGCTTAGGGCCCTGATGGTACTGTCCTCTCTACTGTATGAGGACACAGTGGAAAGATGTCAGCCATGAGCCAAGAAGCAACCCTCACGAGACACTGTCCATTCCAGAGCCTGAGACCTTGAACTCCAAGATTCCAGAGTGAGAAATGACAGTATGTTGTTTACAAGCCATCCAGCCTGTGCCTTTTTGTTACAGCAACCAGGAAAGACTAAGACAGCGAACAGATTGATTCATTCATTGGATGATCAATGGATGGATCCATGGATGGATGACTGAACTGGTATAAAATTTGAGATTTATTTTATCACTCTCTGAGCTTGACTAAGGTATAACTGACAATAAAAGCTGTACACACTTGCAGAGTATACTGTGACCTCTCGTGTGTGTGTGTGTGTGTGTGTGTGTGTGTGTGTGTGTGTGTGTGTCTGTGCCAGCGTAGGCGCATGCACATGGGGACCAGAGGATCACCTCCAGTGTCATTCCTCTTAGACACGATCCATCATTTTTAAGACAGGGTCTCTCACTGACAGTGAACCCCAAGTATCTGCCGTCTCCACCTCCCCAGTGTTGGGGATGATGAGCTCTTACCACCACGCCGCTATACTAGCTCTTTGTTTGCAAGGGTTCTGGGATTGAACTCGGGTCCTCATGCTTGGAAAAGCAAGCGCTTTACTGTCTGAGCCATCTCCCCAGTTCCCACTGGGACAATCTGATTTATTCATACGTTATGAAGTGTTGAAATCAAGCCAATAAACTCACCCATTACCCCACATATTTTTTGTGCTGAGACCATTTAAGATCTACTCAACAATTTCCAAATACATGGTCGTGTTTAATAATGGTCCTCATGCTGTACACTAACCTTTAGAACTAATCATCCTGTCTTTCAAAGGAACTTTGTGTGCGTCCCCAGCTCTTGTGTGTGTCCCAGCTTTTGTGTGTGTCCCCAGCTCTTGTGTGTGTCCCCAGCTCTTGTGTGTGTCCCCAGCACTCAGCCCCTGGCACCTACCAATCAGTTCACTCTGTTTCTGAATTTAATTATGTTTTAGCCTCCACATGTAAGTGAGATCACATATTGTCTTTCTGTGCCTGGCCTGTTTGATAATGTCCCCCAGGCCCATCCAAGGCACACATGACAGGGTTTCTTCTCTTTTAAAGTGACTGAATAAAAAAAGGGGGGGCTGGAGAGATGGCTTAGCGGTTAAGGCACTTGCCTCCAGTGCCTAAGGCCCCCGGTTTGATTCCCCAGTACCCACATAAACCAGACCCACAAGGTGGTGGCCCTGGTGTGCTCTCTCTCTCTCTCTCTCTCTCTCTCTCTCTCTCTCTCTCTCTCTCTCTCCTTGAAAAAATGAATAATTAAATGTTAAAAAATAAAAAAATAAAATGACTGAATGGGGGCTGGGAAGATGGTTCAGTGGTTAAAAGCACTTGCTTGCAAAGCCTAATGGCTCAGGTTCGATTCCCCAGTACCCATGTAAAGCCAGATGTACAAAATGTCACATCATTTTCAGTGACAAGAGGCCCTGGCACGCCCATGCTTTCTCTGTCGTTCAAACAATCATAGAGAGAGTCATATTCCAGTGTGTGTATGGTCCACGTTTCCTTTATCCATCAGTCACTGGTCCGGCTCTGTCTCAGATGCAGTGACCCCAGGACAGGAGGCGTGTCTTTGACACACTGTCTTGTCCTTGGGAGACACGCCCAGAAGCTGACCCCAGATCATCAGAGGGTTCTGTGACTTGGGGGGCACCTCCATGCTGCTGGTTTACATTCCCACCGGCGCTCCCCACATGCACCATAACCTTCACAACAACCCTGCTCACGGGAGAAATGCCATCTTCTTGTAGCTTTCATGTATGTTTCTTGGTGATTTGTGGTGCTCACTTTTACCCGAGGGCCATTTGCACCTCTTTTTTCTGAGGCACGGTCTCACTCTATCCCAGGGTGACCTAGACCTCTCTCTACAGCGCAGGCTGGCCTCAAACTCACAGTGATCCTCCTGCCTCAGCCTTCCGAGTGCTGGAGTTACAGGAGTGAGCCACCATGCCTGGCCTCATTTGGACATCTTTTGAGAAATACCTGTTCAGTCTTTTGCCCAGGTTAAAACTGGGGTATATGTTCTCTTGCTGTTGAATCGGTTTTGCTCTTTATATATTCTGGATGTCAGCCGCTACCTGCTGTACGCCTCACAAGTCTTCTCTTGCTCACACACAGTCTCTGCTCATTTGAAGGTTTCCTTTGCTGTGTAGAAGCTTCCTAGTGTGATAAATCCCCTGGTCTCTTTTGCTCTGGGATTTTAGGGTCACGGTGTGTGACATCATTGTGCGCACGGATACCAAGACGCTTCCTTCCCCATATCTCTTGGCCGTTCCCTAGTTCCAGCTTTACACTGATGTCTTTAATCCATTTTGAGCTGTAGGCTGTGTGAGAAAAGGGTCCAGTCCCACTCCCCTTTGGGTGACACCCTGTTCCTAAAAGATGAGGGCGAGAGTAACCTGTGGCACACCTGTACACATGTGTGCCCACACACACCATGACAAACAGATGCCCTTCAGTGGTCACCTACGGTGTTCGTATTTCTAAATCCACAGCTTCTGCCAGCCGCCTTTCAGCGTGGACCTCAGAAGCCACACCAGGAATCTGGAGCCAGAGATCTAGCGTGGGGAGTGAGGCACACACAATCATGGGGTGTGCCAGCCAAGGGGAGATGCCGTCCAAGCCATGGGCAAGAACCAGGCAGGGGCCACTGCTGCTCCTGGAAGCCAGCCCCGAAGTCTGGACACCATGACCCCATGTCCAGCACGGCTTCTCTGCTGTCTCCACTCATTGGCACCCCCAGGCTCACGGCCACAGCAGCTGCCAGCCTCACACAGCCCTCACGGTCCCTGTTTTGTTTCAGCGTCATCATTTTTTCCTCCCATCATGTGGTAGGTATTATCGGGCACTGGGAGGTCATGAATATCAAGGTCATGTTGTGTCTGGGAGTTTGCATTGAGAGCAGTCCTCCCCTTCCTTTGGCTCTTACAATCTTTCCATCACCTCTTCCGCAATAGAGCCTGAGCCTCGGGAAGTGTGACAGAGATGTCCCAGTGCTGAACACTCCACTGTCATTGCTTCTCAGCACTATGGTGTCTTTTGTGCTGTCCCAGTGGTCACCGCCATCTGAAAAAGAGAAGCTTCTCTAGACGAGAGTGAGAGTAGCATTATTATATAAGTCTTCTCATTTTTTTTAAAGTGCTTATAAGGCAGTTTGGTGGGCATAATATATGTATGCAGCCAGACAACAGCAGGTGTCACTCCCCTGGGGCTCATGACCTCCCCCGCCATAGACTTTTGACTGTCCATCTTTTTTGGAAATGAGTCTCTCACTGGACCAAAGCTCTCCAGTTAGACTGGCTGGTCAGTGAGCCCAGGAGCCACCTGTCTCCTCCTCTCCAGCGCTGAGACTACAGGTGGTACTCACAACTATTCTTGGCTTTTTTTTCCACGTGGGTTCTGAGGAATCAAACCCATGTCCTCACGCTTGCAAGGCAAGCGCTTTACCAGCTACGCTACCTCTGTGGGCCTCGTGCAATATCTTTAACAATCAAAAGTAATGCAAAAAAAATCAAGATGAAGGATATTCTAGGTAGAGCTAGGGCCTGACCCACACAGTCAAGGACCAGGCTCTCCCTTCTACCTATCAGTGCCCAATCCCACACTCAACTCCAGCACCCCGTCTCTCCAGCACCCACGACCCCAAGGCACCCCGAGGCCAGTGATGGAGTTAGGAGAATGGAAGACAGATGGAGCTGCATACTCTTGCCAGAGCCCCTCCCCAGCCCAGGCTGGTGTCCTTGGCTGAAGGACCTTCAGAGAGCCTGGCAAACAGCAGATCCCTGGCCAGGGGAAGTTTCTCTACTTGTCATCCCTCTTCTGGCCACTTGAGGGCGTCAGTGGATTGGTTGTGCTCCAGGAGGAACCTGACCAGATCTGCTCCTGTCCCTCCCTGTCTTCCTCCTGGTGGCCCAGGCTCACAGGAACCCACTGATCCCAGCCTCCCATTCCAGCCATCTGTGACTCTGCTAAACTATCTTTCATGGATTTTTAAAAAAACTAAATCCTGGGTGTGCCATGGTTATTCCCATGTTCTCAGACAAGGACTCGGGCAGGAAGCTAGAGTCAGTAGAGGGGAGGAGACAGCTGGGAGCCCTTCATGCAGCCTTTTGGGGAATGAATGAGCAATCTTTTCATTTTGCTCTGAGAGGCATACAAATCTGCTGAGGACAGAGCCCTGGTAGAAGCCTGGCTCTGCCTATGCCCACTCCCCGGGGCTCCCCACTGCCACCTGTATCCCACACCTGCGGGGCCCAAGTCTCTAGGGCCAGGTAAGGACAGCTCTCACAGCCGGGGTCAGGAGTGTTTCTCCATCCCCTGGCTACGCCAAGGTTCCATAGGGACCCTGGTGGCTTGGAGTGGCATACAGGAGCCACCTGTGGCCTCCTCAGCACACAGGCATGGGAGGGAGAGAGGTGGTCCATGTCCAGCAAGATCGGTTCAGAAGAGCAGAGTTCAATTCTGGGGACAGCAGAGTGGGAATGAAACCCCATTCAGGTCCTCGGAGGCCCCTAAGTGTCCTCTTCTGTAACTGTAGGGGAAACACTTGTGTAGACACTTGAGACATCAGGGCTCTTCCTGTGGAATGTTCTAGTGTTCTGAGACCATGAACTCTCTAAAGTCACAAGCTCGTCCTTCCTGCCACCCCTAGGCATGACTCCCATAGCCAGGCCCAGCCCAGCCCAAGGCCCGGCTTGCCAGTCACCAAGGACTGTGGGCTCCAGACTGCCAGACCCCGTGGGAGCGTCAGCCTCCCAGTGAAGGCACCCAACTCCACTTTATACAGAAGTGCGTGCAGATTAGTGGCTCAGCCCCCACTAAGTCCCAGGGCCACACTGGGAGGAGGCATGTCACCTCCAAGTCAGTGAGAAGATGCCATCAACTTCTTGAAGTCTGCCTAGCTTGGTTTTTGTTGTTGTTGTTAGTGTTTCGTTTTGGGGACAAGATCTCACTCTAGCCCAGGCTGACCTTGAACTCGCTCTGTAGCTCTTGCAGTTACCTTCACATTGCTGGGACAAAGCACCTGACCCAAAGCAGCTGATAGGAGGAAAGTTGTTTCTAGCTTACAGTCTCGAGGGGAAGCTCCATGATGGCAGGGAAAGGATGGCATGAGCAGAGGACGGACATCACCTCCGCCACAGCAGGTGGACAACAGCAGCAGGAGAGTGAGCTAGGGCTGATAAACCATCGAGACCACCCCCAGCAACACACCTCCTCCTGCAAGGCTCCACCTCCCAAATCGCCACCAGCTGGGGTTCAAGCATTCAGAGCACCTGAGTGTATGGGGGGGCATCTGATTCAAACCACCACAGTAGCCCAGACTGACCTTGAACTCACAGTGACCCTCCTTCCTCATCTTTCCAAGTGCTGAGATCAAAAGCATGAGCCATCACACCCAGCTGGCTCTCCGGCTCTCTAACTGAATGGTTCTTAAAAACCATTTTTATCTACTTATTAGCAAGGTGGTGTAGTCAGCACACGCTGCTGGGATGAACCTCCAAACCAGGCAGTTTATGGGGGGAAGAAGGGATTATTTGAAGCTTTGCAGACAGAAGCAGAGAGGAAAGCACCTCCAAAAGCAAGCACACTCAGACAGCCAAACACAGGGACTCAGACACTGTCTGCATACATACAGCTGAAATTTCAGATCTGCCCCCAGAAACACCTTAGGGCTAGACCTCAAAGATCCACCCACAGTAACACCTCTTTCAAGTTTAACAAGACTCCTGAATCTTTTAGGGGACAGCCATTCAAACTACCACACAAGGAGAGAGAGAATGGGTACTCCAGGGCCTCTTGCAAATGAGCTCCAGATGCATGCTCCACTTTGTGCATCTGGCTTTATGTGATACTGGGGAATCAAACCAGGGCCCTTAGACTTGGTAAGCAAGCGCCTTTAACCACTGAGCTATGTCTCCAGCCCCTGACTTTTGACAAAGTGGAACCCAACTGGTGTGGGCAAGTTAGGAGCCAAATGTCCTCAGAGCCAATCAGATCAAACCTCTTCCCACCGCAACTCTTTGCTCATATGATAAACACCACATGCCATGAGCTAGCCTGGTCTCACAGCATGATCCATGGGTGAAAGCAAACACTGAGCAAGCAACAACAGTGGTGGGTCCCCCGGTTCTGACAGGTTATGCTAGAGCCCCTGAACACGTTAAGACTGCCCAGAGAAAGACAGATTAAGTATCTTCAGGAGTTGGCAATCTCAAACCAGAGATGGGAGAAAGCAATCCAGGGGATGAGAAGCGTGTGCAAAGGTCCTGGGGAAATGGAAGCACTCCTAAGGAGAAAGGCATCCCTGGGCCTGTGGTGCAGAGTGAACAAGAGGAGGGCTACAGAGCAGCCAGGCTTCAGAGACGCTCAGTCACAGAGGAGGGCTTGTGTTTGGGTTATGTTTGTTTTGTAGTAAAATTTACTGTTTTTACCAGTTTTAGATGTAACATTCCCAAGAGGCAACCCTCACCATCATTCCTATCCAGAACGTTCTCCATGAGGTTGAAGGTGAGACTCCTTCAATGCTAGCCCCCAGGTGCCCCTCCCTGGGCCCCCAGCAATCTCACATAGAGGTAGGATCTTGCTCCAGCCCAGGCTGGCCTGGAATTCACTGTGTAGTCCCATGGGACTATAGGAATTTATGGCGAGCCTCCTACCTCCGCCTCCCAAGTGCTGGGATTAAAGACATGCGCCACCACACCCGGCTCTACTTTCTAAATGTATATATATTTTTAATATTTTTATTTATTTATTTGCAAGCAGAGACACACAGAGAGATAGAGAGAGAATGGGCATGCCAGGGCCTCTAGCTATTGCAAACAAACTCCAGATGTATGTGCCACTTTGTGAACCTGGCTTGACCTGGGTACTGGGGAATCGAACCCTGGGTCATTAGGCTTTGCAGGCAAGTGCCTTAACTACTGAGCCATCTCTCCAGCCCACAATTCTACCTTTTATCTCTTTGAATTTGACCATTCTAGGACCTCATGCAAGAGGAATTATACAATATCTTCCTTGGGGGCTGGCTTGCTTAGTTTCATGAATGGTGTGTCCGTGTGTGCTCGTGTGCTTGTGAGTGTGTGTGTGTGCATGTGTGTACGCACATGTGTGTATATGTACACGCACACCACACACCACAGCTTGCACATCTACTTCTGTATCAGCAGACACCGGGTTCCGCCTCTGGCTTCTGTGAGCAACACCACTGTGAATATCTGTAGACAAATGTCTGATCAAGTCCCAACTCTCGCTCTGTGGGAGAGTCTCCAGCCAGAGCGGCATGATCAGATCCAGCTCTGAGGAGGGGAACTAACTGGGGTGGGGTGTGGCAAAGCTGGACACCAAAGGACCCCCAGGGGCCATCACAGATGGGAGGTGGTGGTGGCTCTGGCAGGGATCGAGCAGCGATCATGGCCGTGACGCTGCTCCTCGCGCCACCTTGTTTCTGGCTAGCTGTCCTTTGCGAGTGACTCCTGAGAGTCACTCTGTGTTTTTTCATTTCCCCTTTGCCCAGTGTTATAAATTCTAAGGAAAAAATGCCTTTGGATGAGCAAGATCTGCCTGCTGGAGTGGACAATTCCGAAAATGGAACCAGATAAGCTTTGGCCCTCAGAACCTCTGGTGTTCAGATGGTCTTCAGATGACACTGAAATGTAGGCCAAGGACTTGCTAATTTCGTCCTTTAATTAAAAGAGTAATAGTTCAACTTGCCGGGAAATGATGTACTTGCCTAAGGAATGATGGGACCCGCCTAGGAGATGAAAGTCGATTAAATCTCAAGGTCACTCTGGCAGAAAAGAAACACACACATACACACAGGCCCTGAATGACAAGGACCCACTGGGCATGAGCTCCCTGACCATTGTCCCAGACACCTCTTTCTTGCCATCAAAGCCCGTTTCTGAGCTCCCGATATGCTCTTTGTCCAGGCCTTGAGGAAGCAGGATTGTCTCCTGAGAGGCCAACAGCCAGACATGGACCAGTTAACAGGGAGGTGGGGTGAGGACGAAGCCAGGGGAGCTCACGGAGTGACCAGCACTTGGAACACGTCACCCTGAGGGAACTTGGCTAGGGAGACAGGGAGGCGGGAGGAGTCATTCCTTCCAGGGTTCCTAGAGGGGCGAGTGTGGGGACAGAGCTGTGAATGGCCCACACGTCAGAGGGGATCTGAGAGCCAAGATGAGGTTCAAGAACAAGAGCAGACTTGCCCAAGACTTTAGCTATGGTCTCCCCTGGCCACTGCAGCCATGTTCCACTTGGGCCATTTCTTTCTGCCTTCTTTCAATCTTCTCTTATTTGTGTGTTTGTTTTTATTTATTTGTTTTGGGTTTTCCAGGCAGGGTCTCACTCTAGCCCAGGCTGACCCGGAATCCACTATGTAGTCTCAGGGTGGCCTCAAACTCACTGTCAGCCTCCTGAGTGCTGGAATGAAAGGCAAGGGCCACCATGCCAGGCTCCACCTTCCTTTCTTTTTTACATTGAACATCTGCGTTCCCAAGACCTCAGCTCCCACCGACACAGAGAGCTGGGAACGGGGGAGAAGACATGGAAGAAAGAAACCAAGGCAAATGGCAGGTTGCTGATTTGCCTGAGCTTCCTGGCAAAAAGGGAAACAGGGCAATGACTCAGTTCTCCTTACTGGAAAAGGAGAAGCATGCGGTGTCTTGGGGAGACGCTTTTCCTGACAGCACGCTGGAGGAAAGCAGGTGCCCATGTGGTTTCCCTGGCTCTGGAAGTAACCTCTTGGCTAAAGGAGGTGATGCAGAGCTTGGAGACCAGAGTGAGTCCTGAAATGTTCATGTGTGGGAATGCAGGCATGCAGGTACCATGTATCATGAGGATATAGGCCAGAGGACAACTTCCGATGGCAGTCTTCGCCTTCCACTTGGTCTCCACTCTGTTCCCAGGCCAGCTGGCTGGTGAGCTTCCAGGTTATTCTCAGGTCTCAGTGAGATCATAGCTTTACGTGGGTTCTGGGGATTTGAACTCTGGGCCTCACGCTTGGGCAGAAAGTGCCTTATCCACTCAGCCATCTCCCCGGCCCTTTATTTAAATTTTGTATGTCTTTGACCCTCTGATCCTCCTGCCTCCACCTCACGAGTGCTGGGGTTACAGTGTGCACTACCACCTCTGGCTGGCTCTCTTGTGGTTCTGAAGGCTGACTAGCTCACCAGCCCCTGGCCTCAGAGCTGGGCTTGTGGCCTAGGCCTGACCAATCAGGGCTCCTCATGCACCTGCAATGACCGACTCAGCCAATCAAAGTAGTTCTGTGAAGTTTGGGGTTTTTGGTTTTCAGTTTGTTGCGGGTTGTGTTGTGTCGTGTTAGTATGGACCTTATCTCTGAAGTCCAAGGTGACTTCACTTAAGCCTGAGCTAAGAAGACATAAAATTCTCTGTGTCTGGTGTCTGGTTTTTGTTTTTGTTTGGTTGGTTGGTTTGTGTGGCAGTTTGAATCAGAAAGTCTCCCATAAACTCATGTGTTTTAAGTGCTTGGTTCCCAGCTGGTGGCATTTTGGGAGGTGGAGCCTTGCAGGAGGAGGTGTGTCCATAGGGGTGGACCTTGGGGCTTTATTAGCCCTAGCTCGCCAGTGTCGGCTGGGCTCCCTCTCCTGCTGCAGAGGTGACGTCCGGCCTCTGCTCTGCCATCTTTTTCCTGCCATCATGAAGACTGTAAGCCAAAATGTTTTTCTCCCATCAACTCCAGGTTTTGGCCAGGTGCTTTGTGCCAGCAACAAGAAGGTAACTAACTACAACTAGTTCTTGTTGTTTTGGTGTTTTGTTGACAGGGTTTGATGATGTAACCTTGGCTCTCTGTGAACTGGCAGCGATCCTCCTGTTTCCGCCTCCCCAGTTCTGGAATTACAGATATGGGTCCAGGTCTACATCTGCTTCCTACCTCCTAAGTCTGAAGTCATCCCAGGCCCTCCAGGATGGACCAAAGCTGAGTTCCATTTATTCACTAAAGGATTTGAATCAACCCGTTACTAAAGGCACAATAAAATTGTGAATTTTCATCAAGAGAAAAAAAAAACTAAAGCCAAAAGGAAAAGTGTCTCTTTTTTCCACACTTGTGGTGTGCGTGTGCAGGTGCATTCACCCTGTGTGCACACGTGGAGGCCAGAGAAGACCCTTGGGTGTCCCTCCTTCCTCCCTCCCTCATCTGCGTGTTTCTGTGAGACAAAGTCTCTCGACAACTCTGATGCTCGCTGTCTTCTCCAGTCTCCACTCCCCACAGAATTGGGGTTATTGATCCGTGTGCCAGTGTTTCCGTGGGTGCTGAGGAATCAAACTCGGGCAGTCTCGGGCCCCCATGCTGGCCAACGCTCAACCTGCTGAACCATCTCTCCATCCACCGATGGTGTTTTTTAAGAACCTCCTATCTCCCAAGAATCTCACTCCATCTTTTCTTCTTCCCTTGATAGACAAGCCAAGTGAGGCCCACTGCGGATAAGGGACCTGCCCAAGGTCACATGGGTACTGAGTAGTACAGCTGAGTCTGTCCCCAAGTCCATTGTGCATAATAGAAGAGCTATAGGTAAGACTCAGATTTGAGGGCAAGTTTTCCAGAAGCCTGGGAGAAAAGGAAAATAGGGCAGGAAGAAAATATTTATTTGAAGGAAAAGCAAAGCCTTGCCCAGCACTGAACTGATTTTCTCAAGTGGGATTTGAGAGAACCTGTGGGTGGAGTTGTGCAGAAGTTAGGCCATCTTTGGCTGATATGCAGGGAGGTTGCTGGGTAAAAGAAGCCCCCCAAAGGTTCCCTCCTCAGCGACCTTCTTCCCCCGTGACTGCTCATGTGTGTGTGTGTTTCCGTCATTTTCTTTCTCTTTCATCCCCCTCCTCACCCCTCTGTCTCTCTCCCCCTCCCTTTCTGGCACCCCAGATGCCAAGGCCCCTACTGGCAGAACACAGCTGATTTTAGGAAGTGTGGTGCTGTGTCAGGAGGCTGCTCAGACACGCCTCCCCCAGCTGACTTCCTTCTCACAGGGTCTGGGCGGGGTGCACAGAAACGAGCTATGACTGTCCCTACCAGGCCACCCACCTAAGTAGCAGCTGGGCTGGCAAACAAGGATCCAAGGCCACTTTGCCCCAGGGCTTCAGAATGGACCTGTGCCACCCAGGTAAGCACCTGAGGTCCAGCCTTCTGGGCCTGGACGTCCTCTCCTGCAGATGGGGAAGTAGTGGCCGTCTCATGGGGTCCTGGGAGGAGCAGAGGTGTAAACAGTTTGAACAGGATGGGAAACACAAGCATAAGCCCCATACCCCTGAGCCTCACCATGTGCTGAGATGAGGTGCCAGGCTGGATGCCAGGGACTGGGCATACTGCAGGGACCCAGCAGGAGCTGTCCCTACCCTCCTGGGCTCAGCTGTAGCCAGGGGACAGGTGGTAAAAGAACTCGATGACACATCAGAACAAGTGTGATGAAGGCCAGCAGGGGAATGAGGGGAACAGGATGCCTGGGGTTCTGGCAAGATGGGGTACTAGTGGTAAAGGTGCCTGTTGCTGGTGGGGCTTCCTGTCTGGGTAGGGCTGAAGCCACGAAGCACTTCTTTTTGCTCTTGGAGTCCAGGGGTGGCCTTGGGGACCGAGGCACAGCATGAGCAGTGAGGACCTGATATGGAGGGTTCTCAGGCTGGGGTCAGCAGAGGGGATGGAACAGCTGACCTGGAGGGGGACAGGGCGGATGCACTCCTGCAGGAGCAGAGAGAAGGTATGGATGGGGGCAGGCACCTGCACCCCAAGTCTCAGAAGGTTCCCCTGAAGTTCTAGAGCTGCAGGACCCCCAGATCCAGATGACAATGACTGTCCAGGATGGAACTCTCCTTTAATGGAGACCTAAAGTTAAGCAGTTTAACTCCACCCACTGTCCCCGGGTGTCCCCAGAGGTGATGAGCTTTCAGGAACAGGACAGGGTAAAGGAGACCAAGCCCAGAAATAGTGTCACCCAAGCAAGGGCAGGTGGTGGTAGGACTGTCATCACATGCCACCCTCCCTCTCCCTGACCTGTGCAGAAGGGTGTTGGCCATGGCCTTGGGTCATGGTGTTACAAGGTGGCAAGTGTGGCTTCCTGTCCGTGATTTGTCGCCTCTATTTTCAAATGTGCCTGTCCCCTGTCCTCTCCTCCACTTGGTCTTTGGTCAGGCCAGGTTTCATTCTTGGGGTACTCATCTCCCCACAGACCCTGGGGGAGCCTGACCTCACCCATCCCACTTCACCCTGAGTCTTTGGGAGCAGGTGATGTCTGTCCTGACAGAACAAGGTGACCAGGTTCAGAGCCAACAGAAGGCCAGAGAATACCAGTGAGGGGCACTTAGCAGACACAAGGGTGAAGTCCCACAGGACCCTTCTTTCCTCCAAATGCCACTTGTCCCTTTGGGGTCCTGACACATTGGTGTACAGGATGGCTGCCCCCTGAGCAGATAAGGAAACTGAGGGATTTATGGGTGAGGACTGGCTAGCTTAGGTCATATGGACAGTATGGTCCAACAAGGAGGATTCTGGGAGGAGAAGGCTGGCACTGCATAAGTTTCTCTTGTCTCCTGGTCTCCAGGCTGGCCTGAGGAAGAGATGAATAGATGAGGTCAGTGTAGAGTTCAGGGTCTCCGTTGGTTGTCTTGTCTTTGCATTCATTCATTCATTCCTTCGTGTGCTCATTCATTCATTATTCCTTACATAACCTCCTAAGCACTGCAGGGGAAGACTAAGCCATGGGCCTCTGTTTAAGGGAGCTACTGGTCCTGGGTGTTGGGCAAGTCGAAGGACACAGTCTCTGCCACTCTAACCCACGACTACCTCTGACACAGAAATTCTTAGGGAGGGGATCTAGAGGGTTTCCTGGAGAAGGGGAAAAGGAGGAGGTGGTCCTCTGGTGACCCAGGCCAGGTCCCCACAGGAGTGCTCATTCTCTAGGTCTTGGAGACATGGAGGGTGAAAGAGATCTAGGCTGACATGGGTCTCTTCCTTCAGTGGGCCTGTTTCCCCATCTTGATTATGAATAGGACAGTGGCAAAGACCCGACCCCCTCCACCCCCTGCTTCCTCCTCCTGCCAAGGGCCTGTGACACAGGAAAGCAGGTCAGGCACCTCCCCCAGGGCCTGTGGGGAGATGAGTACCCCAAGAATGAAACCTGTCCTGACCAAAGACCAAGTGGAGGAGAGGACAGGGGACAGGCATGTTTAAAAATAGAGGCGACCTATCACGGACAGGAAGTCACCTTGTAGCACCATGGCCAACACCCTTCTGCTCAGTGCACATGGTGGGACCTCCTCCCTGTGTACCCCATGGGCACCCCTCCACCAGGAAAGAGGAAGTGAGGCCAGCTGTCCTGGAAGCAGACTACAGGAACTAAAAATATGATGGGAAAGAGGAAGGCCAAGGGGGAAGTGGCAAGGAGCCGGGAGGCAGCCAGCGGGCAGTGGGCAGTGGGCAGGGGGCAGTGGGTGAAGACAGCTCTGAGAGCAGGAACCCAGAGGGAAGGACAAGGTCACAGGGCAGAGGAGGAACAGATGTTTGCAGCTGTAGGATTTTACTTCAATGTCCTGATGACTGTGTTTGCATTGTCATTTAGTAACTGTATATCCCAGAAGCCCACTGGAGTGCCTGAAACTCACCCTTGAGGGGAGCCTCACAGGTGACTCCTTCTTGGCCCCTTGACCTTGGGGCCAGGCTCTAATACAGAGAGAAACCCTGTTACTTTATTTTAAGAATATCTTTATTATGAATAATTATATACATTGTATGAACAAATCTTGTGAAGGTGTCCCCATTTTCCCTCCTCTCTGTCCATAGGTTAGGGGGTTATGAACTGCAACAGAGAAGCCAGTTTTTTGTTCTTTTTTTTTCCTTCCCCCCTTATGTATTGTTGCTGAGGGGGCCGATGTCTCTGGATAGTCTCCCCCACCATGGCTCTTACATTCTTTCCGCCCCCCGCTTCTGCTCAGTTCACTGAGTCATGGTGGGTGAGTTTTGAGTCTGCTTTACTGTTGAGATCTTAAATATCTCTGGATCTCTGCCCTGGGTTGTGATGGGTATCATTGGTGTCTGTCTCCATTGACCTTTTGTGGGTTATCAGACTTGCTGTGGTGATTGGTCTCCTGTTTGTCTCGACACTTTCTCGTAGGTTTCATTTAGGCCCTGTGTGAAGGCTAGGTGTGGTTTGTCTCCTGCCAGGGTGTCAGCCTTCATCCAATGACTTGGTAGAATTGGGTTGTCCTCGGCTTTCTCAATGCCTTCTGAAAAATACAAACAGAATCTCCATCAGAGAGTGAGATCAATCTAGGTTAAATGAGACAACATTGCTATTTTGGCTAGCTCCTAATGGGTGTAGCTCTCTGGTAGTGGAATTTCCACTAGGAGCCCGAGATCTTGGTCCCCATAGGATTATGCCATGGATCCCAGTTCCAGTTAAGGGTTCCTTACTAAGCAGATCTCTTAGCTGTTGATTACCTTCCTAGATTTAATGCCACTATTGCACAGATAAGCATTTCTTGACTTGCTGGTCTCTTCCATACAGCCGTGTGTTCAGCATTCTTGTGATAACTGTCTATATTGTATATCAGTGGTCTCTGCTTTCTCCAAATATCCTTGACCAATTTCTCCTGCCAGCTTGTGCAACACCTTCCAGTGCTACACATGCTACCATCTGGGAGCTGGTTATCATTCTGGATCTAGCAGGATCTCTTGGTGTTGTTTGATGACAGACACTCTGTGATTTCTTCAGCAATAGGGTCTTAGCTTAGGCCTGGGTAGGTATAAGAGCAGAAAGCCAAGCACTGCATATTCTCTCTCATATGTGGTTCCTAATCATGTTAAACCAGAACATTAAGAAAATCCGTCAGTGAATGGAGAGTTTGTTAAAGGGAATGGAATAAATTGTTGGGGGGGGGGGAATGGGTGGGTGTGAGGATGGGAGGGAGGGGGACTCATAGTAAACTAAACTACTAATGAACTGACACCATAAAACCCTAGCTTTAATACAGTAAGCTCCTGAGGAAGCTGAGGGCACCACCTGGTACAAGGGGCCATGAACAGAATGGGAGGAAGTCTAACCTCCAGAATAATTGCTCAGACCTGCATCTCCCTGTCCCAGTTATTGGTTCCTTCCCACACTGAGCTGTTGATCAAAGAGACCCACGAGGTCCCCAAAATGTGACAGACTTCTGTCAAAGCTCTTGAATATGCTGCACTTTTTGACATAAACCAGTGGAGGGTCCCACATGCCCTGTGTTGGGGCAGGAGGCCTAGGGCCATCAGACTGTCCCCTGGGTTCAGATGCACTTGGTCAGCTGCCACTTGCTGGGGACAAGGCCTGGGCAGGAGACAGTGTGCTAAGAAGGTCCCTGAGTGCACTTGCACCACAGAGCCCGAGAGCAGCTGAGTAAGGGGAAGGCGCAGCCCCCCTCCCCCATCGTTCCCATGCTGTCTATTTCAGTCCATACATGTGCCTCAGATTCCCAGGTCTACTCTGGCTTGGCTAGGGGAAAGGTCCTGTTGCAGGAGTGTTCTGCACCTTGTCTTCTCATGCTCTGTGTGGACACCCAGGCTTAGAGGTTCTACCAGGGCGCAAAGTCACACCAGGGTGTGGTCTCGGGGCCCCACCTTCTAGCTCTGCCAGCTGAGGCAGGTGACTTAACCTCTCTGAGGCAGGAACCTCATCTGCAGGAAGAGGTTAGAAATCTCCAGCAGAGACAGGGAGTCCATAGTGCTAGATGCTCAAGGTGAATGGGCTGGCTCCAGATTCAAAGAATACGATGGAATGCCACTGAGGAAGATACCCAATGCCCACCTCTGGCCTCACACGTGAACCCTCATACACACACATGTAACATACTTATAAACATGCATATATACATGCAGCACATCATATGCATATCCATAGGAAGAAAGGGAGAGGAAGAAAAAGAAAAAAGAAAGAAAGAAAAAAGAGAAAGGGACAAAGAGAAAGAAATGAAGAAAAAAGAAAAAGAAAGGAAAGAAAGAAGGGAGGGAAGGAGGAAGGACGAGAGGGAGGGAGGAAGGGGGAGGGACATCCCTCCTTCAAAGCATTCAGGATCCAGACGAAGGAGGAGCAGGAACACATAGGGCCTGGAGCCCACAGGGCCAGTGCACAGGGAGTCTGTAGGCTTCCTCAACCAGGGGTGTTGGCATGTGGGCCCTCGGAAGGAAGTGGAGGAGGGTCCGTAGGAGATGCAGGGCAGAGAGAAGGAAGGACACTGGGGCATGGGGAGCAGCATGTGTGAAGACTCATGAGGGAGACGAAAGCACGGGGGTCAAGGAAGGTCTCCAGGAGACTGGGCCCAAGGGTCAGGCTGGGGCTGCAGTGTGAGAGGATATTGGGAAGTGCACAGCAGGGCTGGTGAACCCAGAGGTTCTGGGGGCTTTGTCCCCCAGATAGGCAGAGGGAAGAAGGGAAACATGGAAAGGCCCAGGCCACCCTGAGCAAGGTGACTGGGTTAAGGATGGGCACCATGGGAACAGAGGAAGATGGACAGAGCAGGGTGCGGAGGAGAGGTGGTGTCCAGGTGCTGGTGGGCAGGGGAGGGGGAGGGAAGTTCATTCCCAGAGCTCAAAAACTCAGAAAGAGTGTGGGCAGCGGGAATTCTCAGAGTTCAATTTGGAATACAGTGACAAGCAGTGATGGCCAGACCAGAGGGGGACGACGGAAGCTCCGAGAAGGAGCCGGCAGGAGGGAGAGGTGGAGCTGGAACCAGACCTATCTCTGAAGCCATCTTCCTCCCTCAGCCAATGCCTGCCTCCTCCAGCAGGGACACCCAGCCAGCCATCTAGGAAATCTGACCAAGGTCAGCCAGAGGGGGTTGGGTTTTCCCATGGGTGGGACTTAGCACCCCTATCCACACAAATGCTAACAGAATCCCAACCTTCAGTGTTGCCTCCTGGCCATGTCTCTGTTACGTGTCCACATGGCCCCCCACCCTTGGCCCCTGCATGTCCCTCTTAAGAATCCACCTCTCTTGGGGAGGAGACTGGGGGTCAGCAGACCACACTCTGATTCCACTTCTGCCACTTCCTGACGGGGTGACCTGAGGCACGTCACCTCACCTTCCCAAGCCTCTTCCTTCCACTGAAAATAATACTGTAAAGAGCTGGGAGGACTGGAGAATGACACAGGATGCTGGCACTATGTGGGTGTCCCTGGACTTGGATGTGTTCCTTACCCTTCTCTGACCTCCTGGGAACAGGCCCTCAAGCCCTGTGAGGCCAGAAAGTCCCATCAGGTCACCGGAGGGTTGCTCCTGCTTAAGGGACCACATACCAGCTGCTGGAAACATTATAAATGACACTCCATAATGAGAATGTACTGTGAGACCTAGGGGAACAGTCCAAGCAGGGGACCCTCAGGTGCACATCCAGGAGGCTTCTCCATCACTGCAGCAGATCATGACTGTGACATGTGTCAAGACCATATGTCAACCATTCACAGCCTTTGAGAAGAAGAGGGTCCTTGCACTGCCTGAGGCTCTGTGGGCAGAAAAGCAAACACATAGCTGAATGCCTGTTGACTCCAGCCAGCAAGAATGTCCAGCTGCCCGGGGCTCAGCAGTAAAGCACTTGCCTAGAAGCTCGAGGCCCTGGGTTCCATCCCTTAAAAGACAGCTGGCTATTCTTTGCAGAATTGAAGGTTCTTGTGGTGTCCACTGGTCACCACACTGTCTCTTGACCTTTTAGAGAAACGACAGGCTCTGTGTCAGCCTCTGCTGCTGGTTGGACATTGAATGATGGCAGTAGCTGGGGTCCCAGAGAGGGGTCCATGAGTAGCCTCTTTCTGTTTGGATGCCTTTTTGTGTCTCTTCCACATGATCATCTACTGGTGACCCCTAATGCTCTGTGTCCTCACAGCCATGATCATCTGCTGGTGACCCCCCTAATGTTCTGTGTCCCCACAACTATGAACCATCTGTGCCTCCTAGCAACCTGTGTTCCCTATTTTCTAACTGACCTTCCTACCAGCCTGTGTCCCAAGGCCAGCCACCCACCACTGCCAGAAACTCAGGGGTGTTCTCACTTCAGTCTACTTCCTGCGTCACAGGAAATAAATAAATGGCCAGGTGCTCCCCCACCCCACCTCTGCCACAGGGCCACTTCCCTTGTCACTGTCTTTCTGGAAAGACCCATTGCTCAGTAGCTGCCTACTTTGTTGTGGTTTGCTTTCGGTCTGGTTTTCTGAGAAGTGTCTCCCTATGTAGCTGAGGGTGGTCTTGAATCTGTGATCCTCCTGCCTCAGCCTCTTGGGATCACAGGCATGAGCCACCACGCCAGCTCTACTTTTTACTTGCATCCAAATATTAATTTACCTTGCCATCAAATGTCCTGAGAGATCTGCCCACAAAGACATGGTGCTGCTAGGGACAGACCCTAGAACACATTACCAGTCTATGAACCTCCTGGCATCTTCTGGCTCTGCCCTCACTACCCCTAGGCATACCACTGATAGGGCTTCCCCAGGCTCACTCAGCCCTGTGACAGAGCCAGACAGACCCGTCCTGCCTTTGTGGTTTCTTGGTGTCATGGGCGGCACTCTCTCAAACATGACCCACGTTGG
This sequence comes from Zapus hudsonius, assembly GCA_004024765.1. Lineage (NCBI taxonomy): Eukaryota > Metazoa > Chordata > Mammalia > Rodentia > Dipodidae > Zapus > Zapus hudsonius. The sequence goes on from PVHP010007549.1 coordinate 45,305, forward strand.
TTCTCCAAGCCATGGCTGCAGCCTGGTGCAAAAGAGATCTGCACCACCATCCTCCCACTGTGCCACCATAAGTGACACAAGGGCCACCCCACCCCTGATGTTTCTTGTCCCCCATGGACTCAGCAAATGGCCTGGCTAGAAAGGCCCTGGCACCACACCCCAGATGCTCTGCCCAGCCCTTTCCATGCCGGGCCTCACTCAAGGCTGGAGGTTGTGGACACTCAGACAGAGCTGGGGCCTTCACAAGGTGGGATATGTGTTTTGATGCCCCCAAAGGCCTTCTGGGCATGTTTCCTTCTTGGTCCCAGGAGCTGTATATAGTAGGGGACACTATCTTCTTGCCTTGGAGGGGAGAAGGTGTCCCAGAATGGATGGGGCCACCTCAAAGCTCCACTGAGGTGCACAGCCCAGCATTTGTAGGGCTCCTCCTCCACACCCTGGAACACCTGTGCCTCACCAAGGTCCCCAATGTGCCCACAGCTTCCCACTTGTCTGGTATCATAAGCAATCTGTCCCCAGCAGGGTGGCCATCACCCATGGGACAGTAGGTCTCTTCAGACTGTTGTGGTGAAGGGCAAGAGAGTTCCTGTGATCATGGGGCAAGTCTCAGGAAAGTGCTGTTACCCAGACACATGGGTGTCCCCTGCTTGCTATGCAGAAAGAACCCAAGCAAAAGCAGCTTGTGGATGAATGGGTTTATTTGGCTTACAGACTCGAGGGGAGACTCCATCCTGGCAGGGAAAACGATGGCATGAGCAGAGGGGTGGACATCACCTCCACCACAGCACTGCAAACACTGGCAGGAAGGTGTGCCAAACACTGGCAAGGGGAAGCTGGCTTATAACCCCAAAAGCCTGCCCCCAACAACACAGCTCCAGCGAGGTTCTAATTCCCAAACTGCCATCAGCTGGGGATCGATCATTCAGAACACATTCATTTGTTTGTGGGGGACACCTGGATCAAACCATGACAACTGCTCTGGACAGGATGGTCCAGTGTCCAAGTGGCAGCCACAAGCAACCCCAAGTTTCTTGGAGAAGAGGTTCTGGGAAGTGGGAACAAGGCAAGACCTCTCTCTTCAGACTCTGCGAAGCTGAGCAGCAGGGAGACAGAGGAACTGCAGCAGATCAAATGGCACCGGAAGCAACTGCTGGAGGACATCCAGGTATGCATGCTCAGTCACACACACATGCACGCTCACAGACACACAAGCGCACTCACACACACACATGCATGCTGGTAAACACACACACACTGAATCACACTCATTCACAGACTCATACCCACACACACTCATCCTGACCCCTAAACCAGACACACCACCAGACCAGCTCCTAACCCAGCCTGTTCAGACAGCCTGGCCAGACCCTGTAGCCTCTCCCAACCCCAGGAGTAGGCGAACAGCACAGGGACCACCCAGCACAGCTCAGGAGCCAGGCTCAGAAACAACCAAGTGTGGATGTCCATCAGGTCCTGCCTCTCCCCAAACATAGACCAGGTAGATGATTAAGGTAATACCAACCACCCCTTTGCCATGGCTGCCCATGATCCCAATGCCCTAGACCAGGAACTCCATGGAAGTGGAGTGTGGGCTCTCAGGCCAACACGATACCCGGCCTCACAGCCAGAGCATGTAGATCCTCAATACTTGTGAGGAACGCCCACTGTATCTTTGAGGAAGCCACTCAGCGGCTTGGCCAAGATCCCGTGGACAGGACCCGCCTGGGCTCAGAACAAGGCTCCCCCGCTTCATGCTGGCTCTCTCTGAGCCCCAGCCAAACCCCAGGAGTACCCCATCACGGCACCCTGTGGATTGGGTCATTTGTTCTGCTCTGCTGACTGCTCTTCCCACTGACCTAACCGGGGTAGGTGGTAAGCAAGCTGGGTGACCCCTCCAGGGTCAGGGTGAGATAGGCTGGGATAGTCGGAGGGATTGGGCTAATCACCCAGGCCCGGCGCCCTCTTCCCTCTACTTCCGACACTTCGTGGGCCCTGGGGTGCCCCCAGTGCCTGGATATGATGAGAAGAGGCCTGCACCTCATGGGCCCTGGGGTGCCGCCAGTACCTGGCACATGACAGCCACTTGTGAAAATGTGACAGAAGAGAAAGGTGGGAAGCCAGACAGGTGATGCCTGTTCACAAGGCAGGGATGAGGCAGCCATAGGGAGCCATGGAGGAATGCTGAGGACGAGAGGGCAGTGCCACGCTGCTGTGGGAAGCTGCCAGCCGCGTGGAGGGCTTGTCAAGTGAGCTCCCAGAGGGTTTCCCAGATGCAGAGCGGGAAAGAAGAACTATAAATAGAGTTTGGGCCAGAGGTGAGGGATCAGGGACTCTCACCCCTGAGAAGAGAGCAGGACAGGGGGAGTGAGTTTGGGGTATCTTTGAGGGTAGGAGGCCATAGGAGGGCTGAGTGGAGGGGGGCTCAGGGTGATCTGAGGGGAGAGGTCCCAGAGAGGCCCCAACCCATGGGCAGGATGCCGGGAGCCCCTGCAGACCTTCCTCTGTGTGCCTGTGTCCACAGAAGCTGAAGGACGAGATCGCAGACGTGTTTGCCCAGATCGACTGCTTTGAAAGTTCTGAGGAGAGGTAAGGAGCTACACCAGCCAAAAGCTGGTTCCTGGACACACATACCATAGCATGGATGCAGAATGGTAGACAGGCCCAGGGAGGGAAGGGAGAAGGAGCCCCACCTTGCCTGTCTGGACCACTCCCCACTGATTCTCCTTAGCTACCGCCCAGCCCCCCACCTCCCCACCCAACCTCCCTACTGCCCTGAACATGGCAGCCCAGAGGCAGATAGGACAATCCAGACAGCCACAGCCTTGGTGATGTCGCTCCTGTGAGTACCTCCCGCCCTCTGTGTTCTGCACATTAGTCTCCCCAAAGTTCTGGAGGCAGGGGATTCTGACAGAAGAAGAAACTGAGGCTTGGAGAGGTGAAGGGACTTTCTCAGAGTGTCATATCCCTAAAGATGGAGCTGGACTTGTACCCAGGTCACCCCAGGGTCCTGCACGCTCTAGGCCCCCTGTCATACCCCAGTCCCAGTGCGTGCTCCCTTGGGCTCAGTGGCTCTCAGCTCTGGGGAGCAGCCAGACCTTGCCCCTCTCTTCCTCTCCCAGGTGGTCCCCATGCAGGGTCTGGGGACCCACATGGAACCCCAAGTGTATGTTGGCTCCCCTGAGCAGGGCCCTGGGGTCTGGACCACCGGGTCTGGAGCCACCGTGCTGACCTGCCCCTGTCCACAGCCGGATGGCGCAGAAAGAAAAGGAGATGTGTATCGGGCGCAAGAAGTTCAACATGGACCCCACCAAGGTGTGCAGAAATGCCCAAACTTGGACCTGCCCCTCGCCTGCTCTGGTCCTCCCCTGGAACAGGTTTTGGAACAAGTGGGGCCCTTATACCCAGGGCTCTGTCCCCAGACATATCCTCCAGCCCTGGGCTGGGCAGAAACCCCCCCCCTCCCCAGGGATTCCATCTTCTCTGGCCTTAGAGCAAGACAGCTGTCCCTCACCCTGCCATATGGCTACAGGGCTCCCATTCCCACAGAGACACACAGAGATGCCACATGCTGCACCAGGGCAAGAGCAGGGCAGCTATTGGGAGCCCTGAGCTCTTGTCGTAGGTACCTTGTCCCCAAGCCAGTGTCTCACACATCCACCTACCATGGTCACAGGCCCTAGACCCTGGCCCATTCACCCACACCTGCTCACACTCATCTCAGCCTTGCTCACGGGGTCCCCTGTACGCTCAGTCCACCAGTGACCCAGACCCCACACAGACTGCTGCCCAGGAGGGAAGGATCTGCAGGCTTGTCAAAGAGCCAGGCAGGTTTCAAGGTGGCCGAGCCAGCCAGATGCGGGGAGCAAAGGTCACAGCAATGGGGAGTGGAACCCAGGACAGAGCCTCCTCCCCACTTGGATTTAGAGCACTCTCCACCTCCGTTACATTTGGCTTGTCTAGCTTTGAAACAATAGCCATAGACGGACGGCTGGGGTGAAGAAATGAAGCTCTATTGAGAAATAAGAGATTAGGGGAACGAAAGGAATGGCTCAATCACCTAGAATTTCTGGAGTAGGTAATCCAAGAATTCCAGGCAAAAGGGGAACCCTAGGGAGCACCGGGCATGAACTTGGTTCATTGCTGTCCCCTCCGGCTCTTTGCATGCTTTCAGTGACAGTGAGCCCACCACCTCACAAAGACAGCTCCTATTAAGGAGGGGACAAAGTCCCAGAACAGGCTGTGCCAGGGCTACTGCCATGGCCTCCCCCTCCTCTCCCTACACCGCCTGCTCTTGTGGAGGGGGTGCTGTTCATGGGCTGTGTGTCACCTCCAGGGTATCCAGTATCTCACTGAGCACAAGCTGCTGACCACTGACGTCCAGGACATTGCCCAGTTCCTGTACAAGGGTGAAGGCCTCAGCAAGACAGCCATTGGCGCTTACCTGGGGGAGAAGTAAGTGGAGCCAGGACAAGAGCGGATGTGCAGGTCGTGGAGTGGAGGATGTCAGGAATGCCATCTAGTCCTGAGCCTGAGGAAGGGACCACCATCTCCCAGGCTCTGATGACTTCATTCATTCATTCACTCACTCACTCACTTATTCATTCATTCAATAATGTTGGTAGTATCTACTGGCTTCAGGCGCCATTCCAAGTCAGAATGCCCTCAGAGGGATTCATTCTCTGTGGGAGATAGAAAATTAGTTCTGTGGTCAGGGAAGGGGACCAGAGAGCTGAGGACCCTGAGCTGGGGCTCTGGCTTTGTTAGTATAAGAGAGACAGTGCACACCTCTGGGGGAGGAAGGCTCCAGCCATGGAGGACAGGACAGAGAGTTCAAAGGCCCTGAGGTAGAGGTGGCTCAACACCCTGAGCCTCATGGTGAGGAAGGCAGGAGCAGGGAAACAGGTAGACCTGAAGGAAACCTCTGGACAGAGGAGTGTGAGGTCACCTCTGACTAGTATAGAGCTAGCCCTTCCCCACAGCTAAAGAAGACCATTCCCCTCGCTGATCTCAGAGAAAGTGGAGAAGCTGTTACCATGAGGAACCTGGAGTTTGGGGACTCTGTCAGGTGGCTTGAGGAGGGTCACCAGGCAGGAAGTAACCAAGGCAGGGCAGGGCCCCCAGATGGAGTGTGGCACAGGTGTGTGTATGTAAGCTGGTCTCTCCCCTCTAGGAGGAGAATTCCCACAAATTCCCACACTTGTCTGCTTCCTTCCATCCCTCCCCAGGGACCCTATCAATCTACAGGTCCTGCAGGCCTTCGTGGACTGCCACGAGTTTGCCAACCTCAACCTCGTCCAGGCCCTCAGGTAAGTGGCCCAGGCAGGTGACTGAGCCTGGAGGGTGGCTTCAGGTAGAGCTAGCAGCCCCAGCAGGGGGTCACATGCAGAGGAACAAGTTCCCACCTTGTGAAGACAGAGTCAACACCTCTCTGGCAGGTGCCATGGGGTGCCAGCCACAGTGGATGCTCACTGCCCTTACAGAAGTGCCCATGCGCTTGCCACTGTGCACCTGATCCCACCCCACCCCATCCCATGGGCTCAGGTCCCAGGGAGGGGAGAACGCTGCACTCTTGCTATAGCCCTCCCCTCCCCCACAGGCAGTTCCTGTGGAGCTTCCGACTCCCTGGGGAGGCGCAGAAGATCGATCGAATGATGGAGACCTTTGCAGCTCGTTACTGCCTCTGCAACCCCCACGTCTTCCGGTCCACAGGTGCCCAGTACACCCCTCTTCCCCAACCTCGGGAGCCCAAACCCTTCACCAGCCCTGGCTGAGTGCCAACTCTATGCCAGACCTCTGCTAGATTGTTACTCTGGGCCCTCATGGTCCTGGGGAGAGGTGGCAGGAAAAGAGGGTGCAAGGTGTACAGGGATGGGGGAGTCAAGATGGCTTCTCGGAGGAGGTGAGGTCTGGATGAGGGTGAACAGGAGGAGATGGGGAGAAAGAGCCTTTTGGGCAAGTCGCCCTTGAAACCAAAGCTGAGAAATAAAACAGCCTGAGCTGTGATTGGAGACAAGAGCAACGGGCATATAGGACATAAGGGGCAGAAGGATGTCCGTGCATGGAGAAGACACCCAGGGGCCACCAAAGGCCTGTCCCTTCTCTGGCTCGATGACAGTGGGGTTGTGTTTATACAGCCACTCTGAGAGCTTTACAGGTGCAAAGTCTTTCGACTCTCCTCAAGGTCATTGAACCCCTGGCTTGAGTCTCTGAGCTCAGTGATATTCTTGTCCCTTCTTAAAGCATCGAATCCAAACTCAGAAAGGAAGTTACATGTCCATCGTCACATGGTCTCATGGCTCTGCCGGAACAAAGCTTCGGGAGTATTTTTGCCTCACTCGGGAGCAGCTTGTGAACTGGCACCTGCTTGTCTGTTACCTGTCAGTTCCACAAACCTTAACATCCCACAAGGGCAGCGGCCACATCAGATCTATTTATGCATGACTCCCCAGGACCCGACACAGTGTAGGTGTTCAATAAACACTGGTAGGAGACTGGGTGTGGTGGTACACGCCTGGAATGCCGGCACCTGGGAGACCGAAGCAGGGGGCTCCTAAAAAGGGGGCACCAGTTCCAGGCCATCCTGGTCTACATATTGAAACTGTCTCAAAACACACACACACACACACACACACACACACACACACACACACACGCATGCACGCACGCACACACTCGCACGCACGCACTCATGCACACCAATATCAGTAGGTAGAATGGAAGGCATTTTTAAAGCACCAGATGTGAATCAGTTTGTCATTGTGTGACATTTGGGGTGTGACTCAAACTCCTTGTTTCTCCTAACGGAGGTGTAACAGCACCTGCCTCCCAGGATGGGCCTGTGGGTGCAGAACTAAGCCCAAGCCGGAAGCAGCAATATTGGCCACTGTTACCAAAGAGAAAATCATGGCTGTCCTCTCTGTGGTTACTTCAGGGTCAGCCTCAGAGTCATCAGTGGGCAGGCCAAGGGGGTTGGGTACTTGGTAGGATAGGCAGAGCTGGCCTTCCAAGCTTGGGATCCTGAGCAAGCCTGGAGCAGGTCCTGGCCTCGGAGCCCATGGAGGAGGCAGCCAGATTACCAGGCAGCTCCAATAGAGTTCCCAGGAGACAGAGAACAGAGTGGGCGGGCCCGGGAGGGCTGGGAGGGCTGGAGCTGAATTGGCAAGGAGGTTTCTAAAGGGAAGCTGGGAAGGAAGCTGGGAGCCAATGGGGGGGGAGGGCATAGTAGCAGAAGCAGAGCTGGGGGCTGGGAACCCAGACCTGCAGCTGATATTTTGGAGAGTTGGGAGTCAGCAAACAGCCAGGGGAGGCTGGGCCTCAACTCAAGCCATAGGCAGGGTGGACCCTCATCGCTGGCCTCGAGAGGACCAGGGTGGAGGAGGGAACTGTGACCTGGGCCAGGACTGTGACTCTTGCCTGGCTCCACAGACACCTGTTACGTGTTGTCCTTCTCTGTCATCATGCTCAACACCGGCCTGCACAACCCCAACGTAAGGGACAGGCCACCCTTCGAGCGCTTCGTGTCCATGAACCGTGGCATCAACGATGGTGGAGACCTGCCAGAGGAGCAGCTGAGGGTGAGAAGGCGACAGCAGCCTGGGGGGCACCTCTGATATGGCATGGGCAGAGGGGACACTGCTGGGAGGGACCACCAGGCTGGCCACCATCCCGAGATAAGCCATCACAAGTGGGTCTCACCAGCACAGCCCCACCCCAACAAGGATGCCTGTGGGTAGACTGTAAAAGGTACTCCAGATTTAAATCTTTGGGGGACTCTACATAACCCCCAAAAGGATACTTCAGAATAGTGGTCCAGCTGAGCGGTGTGCCCAAGACCCTGGGTTCCATCCTCAGCACCACAAGAAATGGGGGTGGATACAATCCAGCATTTCAGCTCAGGCCCTCAGGAAGAGGAAGCAAGTCTCCCAAAATACCCTGCTAGCTTGTCATCCAAGCAGGTCCCAGGCCTCCTGTCCCTTCATCTAACACTCTTGTCCTCTCCACACATGCCGGACTGAGTTCGGGAGGTGAACTGTGTGTGAATTAAGGGCTGAGTCACTGGTCCCACCCATGCTGGCTATGGGTCTGTCACCATGGAGCTATGGTGACACTGATACCACCCTCTTGGGGGCAGGCAAAGGTGCCATCCTGGATGCCTCCCCGGAGGAGCTGACTTCTGGGTTTTGACTGCTAGATAGGGGTGCTCCCAGAGAGAAAGCAGGGCAAGTGCATTCCAGAAACAGGAAACGGTCGCTAGGAAAGAGAAGAGGGGGCAACTACAGCTGGCCAAGATAGGGGTCGATGCGGGCAAGGGTGGGCAGGAAAGTCTGGGGTGCTGAGTGCCAGCCCCAGACAGGAGTTGCCTGCAAACACAGGGAGAGAGACAGGGCCTGGTTCTCAGCCAAGCCCGCAGTTCAAGGGCTGGAGGCACCCCAGCACTCAAAAGCCCTCACTCCCCACCCCAGGAGCCAGGGACAGGGCCCTCACCCAGCTCAGCATGAGTAGACCCCTGCCTCAGGGTCCTGCGGTGATTCTGTGCCCCTCCAGTCAAGCTCTGCCTTCCCCTTAGCCCCAAGCCACCTTGGTCCCTAGAGAGGGATGTGTGTCATGGAGGGTCCACTCTACCTAAAACGAGGGCTTCATTTGCCTGTTGGTGACCTTGAGTAATGACTCACTGAGGTACAAGCCGCTATTCCCTCCCCAGGGCAGCGAGGGTGATCCAGCAGAGCTGCTGTGAGCACTTTTTTTAAATGTGAAGGGTAAAGCCTGTGCAGGTGCCAAACCCAGGCTCTAAGTGCTGGTTAGTGTCAGCAGGAAGAATAATTAGGAATGCAAAAGCCAGGGCTGGAGAGATGGCTCAGTAGTTCAAGGCACTTGCTTGTAAAGCCCCAGGGCCCATGTAAAGTCAGATGCAAAAAATGGCACATGTGTCTGGGTTTCGTTTGCAGTGGCAGGAGGCCCTGTGTGCCCATTCCCTCCCTCTCTCTCTCTCTCTCTCTCTCTCTCTCTCTCTCTCTCTCTCTCTCTCCCCCCTCTCTCTCTCTCTCCTTGAAAATTAACTTAATTAATTTAACCCAGGCATAATAGCTCACGTCTTTAATCCCAGCACTGGGGAGGTAGAGGTAGAAGGATCGCTGTGAGTACGAGGCCAGCCTGAGACTCCATAGTGATTTCCAGGTCAGCCTGGGCTACAGCGAGACCCTATCTCAGAAAAATAAACAGACAAGCAAGCAAACATCTCTTAATAAGGAACGTAAAAGCATTCAAGGACTGGGGACTCAACTATCTGGGGACAGAACTGGCACACCTGGCCCCAGGTCCCAGCCCTGGACCTTCCAGGTCTCCCAGACACATGACTTCCCAGTCAGCCTTCCTCAGCATGCCCCCTCCTCACTTCCCTAGCCAGGCTCTGGTTGCTGGCAGCATTGTATTTATTCAGAGCTTGACTTCCACCTTGCAAGAATGGCCAATCTGCTATCTCCCTCAGCTTCCATTCTGTCCCGTGGGGCTGGGGGGACTAGGACGTGTTGCTTCACCCTCACAGTACGGAACAGGCAAAAGGGCAAGACCAGGGGGAACCCCAGCAGGCCAGCTGCCTTCTTTCTGGCTGAGGCATCGGACACAATGCTGATGACTCCAACTCACAGTGTCTTCTGAGAAGCCCAGAGGCTGGGCATTGGGAAGGGACCTGCAAAATGCTCAGAGGGACTGTATGAATCCAGAGAGAGCCAGGAGAGGGTGCTAGGGTAGGGAAACTGAGGCCCAGGTAGGGGAGAAGTCTCATCGAACTGGGCATCTTTGGCCTGAGGCAGCTGGGGACATCCCAATCCTTGTCCAGACCTATCACAGCAGGCCATGTTCCAGGCACAGTTCTGGGCACATCTTGCCCCGCTTGGTTTACTTTGTTCCCAGGGTACAGCTAAGGGCAGAAGACTCAGTGGGCATCTTTGGCTGAGGCGGCTAACCAGAGAGGCCTCAGGGTTTGTGAAGTGAGTTCCCATCTAAACCCATGTTGGCTTGGGAGCTCTGCCCCCTACAGAGGCCACAGGGCAAGATATGGAGACCAAGGGCTTGCCTTCTGGCTGGGGGAATCTCACCTATGTCACAGGAAAGATCATGGGCCTCTAGACTGTTGGCTTCAGGCATGGCTAGATCCAGGTGCTGGGTGACCTCAGGCTCCATGTGGTGGCTGCACCCATGTCCTCCATCTTGACTTTTCTCTTAAGCAGGCTCTGCCCAAGCTATGCAGAGACCCGCAGAGAGCCAGCTCCAGGCTTCCAGCTCACCCAGCAACTAAAGTCACATAATTAAGGCCCACTGAACTGGTTTGGGTCACACGTATCTCCAGGATTCAAGGCTCTGTCCAGCCATTTTGGGGGGGTCACTGTCCCTTCCTGTGCCTGGAGATGATGGAGAGAGAGACAGAGACAGACAGACAGACAGACAGACAGACAGACAGACAGACAGACAGACAAAGAGAGTGTCACTGAGTGACCTGGACAGAAAGGAGAGAAGAGGAGATGCCCCAGAGGTAGGGGACTCAGGCTTAGGACTGCAGAGCCATAGAGAAGGGTCATGTGACACCACACACCCAGCCCAGGGACTGCAAGGTTTTTCAAGGCACAGGAAGTGTGGGCGTGCTGAGAGGTTTCTCTGTAAAGCAGAATGTATA
>PVHP010007550.1:0-56481 GCA_004024765.1 Zapus hudsonius
CAATAATAAAAACTAACTGCAGATAAAATTTCTAAAGAAAATTCAGCCTTTTGGAATAAATACTGCCATGGTTTTTCAGTGTAGGCAATCATTAAGAACTCACTATATCTAAAGTCCTGGGTTCTTACATCTATAGAGAACATATATGCCAGATCTTCTGGAATAGTCTAAATTTTATCTTTTTGGGACCAAACCATGTGTCTAGGTGTTTGGTCCGCACATATGTTCACCACAGGGGAAGCAGAGAGCAGAAGGTGAGGCCCTGGCTCTCAGTAAAAAGTCCTGACGTGGCTTTCCTTATTTGCTCCACCTGGGAAGCGCAGGGAATGGTTCAGAAAGCTCACCAGGCCAGGAGAAGGTTAAGTGCGTGGAAGGTCTTTTAAGGACTTTCCCTGCCCCCCTTCAACGGAATTGAGCTCAATGATAAACCCAATGAAACTGTCACTGACATTTGAACTTTGGAGATTTTTGCAAACAAATTATGTAGCCAGTGAATCTGGCATCGGGCAATAAATTGCACACAATAAAATACTTTCGTGGGTTTCTGCACAAGTCTGACAGTTCAAACGTGCCTGATTTTATAGCCAATTTAGATTAGTCAGGACAAGGATTTTAAGGGTAGCGCCGTTAAATCTAAATTTAAAGAAAGGTGCAAATATCATTTTGAACAATGTGCTTTCAACTTTCTTTGCCTTCAGTACCTCCGGAGCAGTGCTGCCCACGTGACTTTTTCCCTTGAAGTCTTCACTGTAGAGTTCTGGGGGAGGTGTAATGTGCAGGCTATGAGCCAGTTAATTCTCATCTGGAGGCAGGAGAAGCTCTGGCCTTGGGCTCTGCTTTCCCATCTATTGTGTGCTTAAGGGGTCGCCTGCAAGAGAGGCATGTCCTGGTCCCTCCAGCTGACTACTTGAATGTGCTGACATCTTCCAGTGTTAGGGTGGGCGGGAAGAGGGGGAAGGTTTGGCACTAAGGAGCCAGATGCCTATGTCTGGATTGTGCCCTCATGATTTTCTTGCTTGATGATTTTTGATAAACCAGTTCAATTCTCTGAGCCCAGCTTCCTCATCTTTAAAATGGTCCCAATGGTACAGAAGCCACAGGCTCATTACATTGGATGACAGCTTTGTCAGCGTACTAGGCAGCTACCAAGACAGTTCTCACAGGTTATTGTTTCTCAATGATGACTTTTCATATGCCAGGCAGGGGGTACAATGGCCTACTTTCTGACTTCTCCTTTGTGGCCTATCCCAGGAGATGCCTCTACATGGACAGGCCCCTCAGCCATCCATTGATTCATGGACTGCCTGTTCTGCATACAGTATGCATTCGGCACCTGGACTATAAACAAGTAAGAGAGTCGGCTCAGGAGGGACTCTTCCTAAGCCCCTCTAAATAGTTGTCTAAATTACCCTCTTTTACAAAAACCTCTTTTCTGATCTCATATTTCTGACTGGCAACCTAGAGTCAGAAGCTTGCTTTCATTCTGGGTTCACTGGCCAACTAAACAGACTAGAGAAACTTAAGAGACTTTTTGTTTCTCTTAAATTGAAATAATTTAAACCCATATTAACCATTGCTGCCTAACATCTTCAAAGAGAACTATTGCTTATGGGAAATAAAATCTCTCCCTTTTAGGGAACGGTAAAAACACATTCCCATGTGATTTTTGTGGTGTCCTACAGTATTTTTGCCTACATTGACTAGTATGACCTGGCACATAGTAGGCATTTAATAATAACTGGAGCGAGTTACGGTTCTCAGTGGGGCAGATAACACAGACATACTCTTTGGCTGCCCTGGAAATCAGTATTTGAACAAATGAATTGAAGAGCTCTGTCATTTTTAGCCCCTGGCAGGCTAGAGGGTTTTCCACGCAAGCTCCTCCTAGTGTGGCTGCCTGGGAAGGATGGACCAAGGGTTAGATTCAGGCTTGACAAATGTGGACAGGCTCTCACCTGGGCCACTCGCTCTAGTGACCAGCTCCTTGGCTTTTAGCATGACTCTGAGCCAATCATGGAGCTTGTTTTATTACCTGTAAACTGTGCATGTTAGCAGCGACTGGCCCCTGTGTCATGAAGATTAAAATGATATCCTATGGAAAGTGTCTGGCTCTGGGAAAGCCAGTAAGGAAGGGGTGGCTGTTCTCATCCAGGCAGGTGTGGGGACCCAGGAGGCTGGAATTTTGGGTGAATGGCTTTGCTTTTGGAGATTAACATTCCTATTATTATCACATAAATCAAATGGACAGTCTTTGAGGGTTTATGGCCTTCCATCTTCCTAGGGGGGCACTGCCTCCTCCAGCTGCAGTTCTTAACCCAGAGGCCACCTGGAGGGGTTCTCAAGGAGAGGTCTATTAACAGGCTCTGGGACAGAGCCAGAGGGAGGAGGCAGCCATTCCCTGGGGATGGGGTAGCTAGTCTGGGGCCTCTGCAAGCCCCTGTGCCCTACCCCCACACTCTATTTAGCTTTAGTTCAGGGACGAGGGCACTGGGGCCCACAGATGGGAGCTGTTTCATCTTAGCTGGGTCAGAGGTTAATGGAGATAAGTAGTGTCTTCTTACCAGGAGGCCTCAGGAAAGCCCAATGTGTTGCTGGAGTTGAATCAGGATCTTAAAGATTCAACACATTGATACCTTTCTACCTTGGGGAGAGAGAGTGAGGCCCTGGGAAAGCTACATGGGGCCAGGCTGGGGTGAGTCAGGGAGGCTGGAGGCCCAGTCAGTCATTGAATTAATGGCTTAGGGTGAGGCAGAAGAATAACCCTACTGGGCAGCTCCAAGTCTGAACTTCACTCAGCTAACTTGGGAACGTCCATGCAGCTCCGCTTTGCATAAAGGCAGCCCCGCTGCTGCTCCTGCTCAGTGTATCACTAGGGTGGTCTGTCTCCCTGGTGGCTTTTGCATGGCCTGGCCACCCACCCCTGTCACAATTGTCACACTCATGGTTCCAAGCTTGGGGTTTGATTCTGAGCTGAATCTGGATAGGGTTTCTTCAATTCAGCATGTTTGCGAAGCACATGGGATTTAGACCTGAGACTCCCCAACTGGGTTGACGCCATCTACACAGTTCAATCTACAGAGCTGAAGAGCTGAAAGGAAAGCTCTTTATGCCCAGCAAACTCATCCTCCTCTAGAAAGTCTTCCTTCATCACACTACAGGGTAAACAGCCTCCCCTGTGCTCTTGGAATGCTGGGAGCTAGGAAAAAATGTGTGACAAAAGCAAGTTAAGGACAGGTTTATTTTGGTTCACAGTTTGAGGGTACAGTCCATCATGGCCGACAGCACAGCTGCAGGGGTGCAAGGTGATTGATCACATTCATCTAGTCAGGAATCAGCAAAAGATGAACACTGAGCTCACTGCTCCTTTATATTCAGTCTGGGGCCCCAGCCTATGGGATGGTGTCACCTATGGGACCCTAGCCTATGGGATGATGTCACCTACAGGACCCTAGTCTATGGGATGGAGTCACCTACAGGACCCTAGCCTATGGGATGGTGTCACCTATGGGACCCTAGCCTATGGGATGATGTCACCTACGGGACCCTAGCCTATGGGATGGTGTCACCTACGGGACCCTAGCCTATGGGATGGTGTCACCTATGGGACCCTAGCCTATGGGATGATGTCACCCACGGGACCCTAGCCTATGGGATGGTGTCACCTATGGGACCCTAGCCTATGGGATGATGTCACCCACGGGACCCTAGCCTATGGGATGGTGTCACCTACGGGACCCTAGCCTATGGGATGGTGTCACCTATGGGGCCTTAGCCTATGGGGTGGTGTCACCCACGGGACCCTAGCCTATGGGATGCTGTCACCTATGGGGCTCTAGCCTATGGGATGCTGTCACCTATCTTTGGGGTGTGTTTTTTCTTCCCTAGTTAAATTCCTTGAATGCACTTTCATAGACACGCCCAGAGGTGTGTCTCTTATGTGACTCTAAAATTCAGTCTAGTTGACAAGAAGCTGAATCATCACAGTGGCATTTTGTCTGTACCCTTAATTGTTGGCTTCCCAGAATGCCCAACTCCCTCCCATCTTTTACCTAATGTCCTTAAAGGGGACAGAAAATTTCCTTCCTTCTTCCCTTCCTTCCACGTCAGGTAGATTCCAGGTGTTGGAGATAACTTGCCAAAGAGGCCCAGTCCTGCCCTATGGCATTGGCGTTATCGTGAGCGTGTGGACTCCTCTTCTCGCTGCCTGGGAAGCAAAGGCCACACGCTTCATGTGCCTCCTAAATCCTTGCAGCAGCTTGCCTCTTAATGGCAGAAGGAGTAAAAACGTTGGCTAAATGAGTAGATGTACCTTGGTATATGTGTAGAGGCCATCAACCTAGATGATCCTGGGACAAGCAGCAGGGTGAAGCGGGCTGTCTGGGGCACACAAGGGGATGTTAGCAAGTTAGGCAAGCTGGGCATTGGTCTTTGGACATGATGATCACTTGAGTTGGATGTGGCCATCTGGGAATGTAAGCCCTATATTTCCAAATCTCATTTTTCAAGAGAAGTTAGAAATTGAAATTTTAATGTGAAATCTCAGTTTTATATATGCTGGATTTTAGTACAATGAAAAGACCTCAGAGGCTACATCTGTGGGCCAGATGATGACCAAGGGCTGCCTGGAAGAGTGCTCCTGAGGGCGGGCTTACTGCTGTGGAGCGTGTGTGAAGGACAACTTCCATTTCCCTGGCCATCTTACTAGAGATGTGCTAACTCACGTATTCCTCCTTGTCTGCGCCCCAAGCCAAGCAGTCTCCTCTGTGGGTGATCGAGTTCACTTATCACCTGCCTGTCCTGATGGCTCCTCCCATCTTTACAGAGCTGTCACACTTAGCTGAGGGGGAAAGGAATCCCCCAGAAAGAAGTAAAATATGGTAGGGGCAGCTCCCAGCACGGCAGTATTGCACTGTGGTCCCTGGCCAGAAAGAGATGAGAGAGAGAGAGAGAGAGAGAGAGAGAGAGAGAGAGAGAGAGAGAGAGAGAGAGAGAGAGAGAGATTGAGAGATTGGATTGAATCTTTTGATATCATATCTACTGGTTATATTACTTCACTTCTATAGCCTCAGTTTCTTTATCTGTTAAAGGGTCATAATTTCTGTCTTGCCAGGTGATGAAAGGAATTAAATATTATGCTAACATTATAAGTTCTATAGAAAAGAATCAAAGATTACAACATATATGATCACCTTGTAATGGTATTCAAAAGCCGTGGAAAGCTACTTTAGCCTCTTGAGGATTGTGAACTGGATAGGCATAGCCTTGAATTTGACTTGCAGTTTGAATGACAGTAGGTAAGTCAGGGAGGATTGAGAAAAAAAAAACTGAGGGATGGAGACAGGGATTGAACTGGGAAAGCTCTGGCAATTTGAGCTAGCTTCATGCTAGCAATAACCTTGAATGTTAGCAGTATTTTCATTTGAAATCAGTGATGGCAACTCTACTGTAGCCATGGAGGTGAAAATGTCTTTCCATCTCTCTTTTGAGGTGTGAGATCACACTTTATACTCCAGACATACTGTGGAGTTCATGCAGAATGACAGAGGTTGCTGGGGTTTGGGATTAGTGTGTGTGTGTGTGTGTTGGGGGAAGGTTGGGAGGGGTGTCACTGGTGTATTCTTTAAGTGTGTGCTGGAAAGTTAGGACACTGTTGAAACCTTTATTTCTATAGCAATAAGGTCTTACTATTTAATTCTGGTGAGTAACCAAGTGCTTCAGCAATAGCCTGGATTGTTTTGGGAACCTCATAGGTCTCCCCAACCAAAAGCTCACTGTGGGGTATAACCCAGTTATGGCACTGGGAATTACAGGCCAGCACCCATGGTTTTAGGATTAGGCTTTCACTGCCCTCTTTGGGATCCTTCTACCTGGGCAATCCCCCTTCCCTCTATTTATTTATTTATTTATTTATTTATTTATTTATTTATTTATTTATTTATCTATTTGCCAGCAGAGAGATAGATAGAAGAGAGACAGAGAGAGAATGGCCACACCAGGATCTTTGTGCACCTGGCTATATTACATGGCTACTGGGGAATCAAACCCAAACCATTAGACTTTGCAGGTGAATGCCTTAACTACTGAGCCATCTCTCCAGCCCCCTTCTCTATGCAGAAGGAAGGTATGATTGATGTTGTCATTAGTTTTGTGTAACTCTCCCCCACCCTAACTTTCCCCTTCCCCCTGTGACCCTTCTACCCCTGGTGTTCTAACCCTTGAGCTGCCTGTCAAGCGTCCCCTCCTCTCCTCATTCCCTATTTCCACCATCTGCTAGCTTCATTCTAGTTTCCTGTCGATACTTCTGATGCCACATACATGTGACCCAAGGCGTTCCAAGTTAGGAATGGCAAATGAGGGGGAACATGTGGTCTTTTTGAGCTTGAGTGTGTTTGCTTAGTATGGTTTTTTTCAAGTCCATCCATTTTTCTGCAAATTTTCTTATTTCATTTTGACTTACCACTATTGTTAAAAACATCAAAGTCTGCAGACACAGAGCATCAAGAGATCATGCTGGAAATTAGAAGGACACCAGCTCCCTGCTGGCTAGCCCTCATCGTGCTAGGAAGTGCTCTGTGAGCCGCTGGAGGATCATGGTTACCAAGAGCATGAACTAGCAGGGGATCTGAAAGCTGCAAAAATCAACCAGGTGGACAACCTGTGCAACTGCGGCACACAGCCCATGCAGGTAATCAACTGCTCTCTGGTTGGATAAGAGAACCACTCAGTGAGAGAACGCATACCTGAACCACGTCATAATCCTAGGGATCCAGTGGGTTCAGATTTCAGAAAGTTCCAGTTTAATGCCGACTGCTCTCACTCTTGGTAGAGAATCTGTTTTATTTCTTCATTTATTTTTGTTTTTGTTGTTGCTTTTACAGATGGAATGGAAACAAAAACCAAGGAGAACCCAGATCCATCAATACATCAAAAAAATATAACTGACTACCTAGCTTGAGATAAACACCTGGAACACATCTCCCAAGTCTCAGGAGACATCACAGAGGAAGGGGAAATTTAAACACGAGTTCTGCTCTCATTGCCAACCTGACAACCTGCTCCAGGGAGATGGCGATAGATGCTGAGGCCACTTATAAAATCAAATCAGAAACCCAGAGGATGCAGAGAGCTCAACACTAAAGTAAACTTATAACACTCACCACGACTCAGAGAACATTGCTCAAGAGGGGGCAGAAAGATTGTTAGAACCACAGGGTGGGAAGGAGTACCCTAGGGCATTTTATACCCCCACACCCGAGAGTGATTGACAGATTCAAAACCCCATGATGAATGCTAACGACTCCATTAAGGAGTGGGGAAGAAGGGATATAAGAGCACTCTTTCATGTATCATCCAATTTTATTTCACTTTTGCAAACTTCTGTTGGGTATGTTTCCCCAATTTTATAGGAAATACAGCTCACTAGATTTCTTTGATGTCAATAACTAGTAGTGCATACCAGGAAATTTCATAATTAATAAAAGATGAAAGTATTATACCATTCAAAAATTTCATCCCATGTATTAAAATTTAAGTTCTTAAAAATCTTTATGCAAATCAGTACAGGAGAGACACACTAGATAGGTGATCTTTACTCCATCTAGAGTGTGTTTGTGTGCATATGTATGCTTGCACACATGTTCTAATTTCCTGAGACACCAAAGAACCCTGATAATTTGAAAGAAATGAACATAGCACACAGACAGAAGGGAATAGACACTGGTTTGACTAACATTTCTCCGAAGCCTGCCACCTCCTCTCTGTTGGGGCTTGGCCTCTAGATTCTGCCAAGACTT
Organism: Zapus hudsonius; assembly: GCA_004024765.1. Lineage (NCBI taxonomy): Eukaryota > Metazoa > Chordata > Mammalia > Rodentia > Dipodidae > Zapus > Zapus hudsonius. The sequence continues at coordinate 7,794 of PVHP010007550.1, forward strand.
CTCAGGAGGCCTGTGAGAATGAGGATTTACCCTCCTGGTCTCTGCCATGGATGCACAATAGCATAGGCGCTTCCAGAATGAATGGTGGGCAATCCTTCTTTCAGCACCGCAGGCAGTCTTCTTGGTGTAGTCTTTGAGGTGCAGCGGGGAGCTCTGCCTTCTGGAAATGCTCAGGAAGTTCTCTTGATCAGGCTGGGCCTCAGCTTCCCCATCAGCTAACTACAGACCCTGCTGGCTATGGTGCACATCTGGGCGAGTAGTGCATCGAGTTGAGGCTGGGAAGGAGCCTGTCTGGGACTGCTGTGCTTGAGAAGCCTGGCGTAACTGCGCATGTAGGTGGATGTCCAGATCCAGGCTGGAGCTCACTAAGGAAAAGTAATGTCTCTTTGCTTTATGATGTTACTCTAATATACTGAAGAAATATACCTTCCCTATTTGTCCCAAGCTCCTGTCCTGCCTCCTCCATTGAGAAAGTCCAGAAATAACATCTCCAGAGCTGGGGATGCAGATGGATGGGAACTGTGTGTGGCCAACAGGATCTACCCCAATCTGTTACAGAGAAAATGACCAGTCATGCAATTCTATGGGGCTTCTCTCAGGGCATGTCCCCTGCAGGGTCGAGCAGACCCGCTCCCTGGTTTACTGATCTCTAGACCCCAAAGTTCTCATGGCTGCTCTCAAAGGGGAGGTGGAAATGCAGCCAGGGGACTGTAAGAGCTGCGTCTCCTGGTGGTGACTTCCTCCTATAAATCAGCCCCAGACAGCTGTGTCCACTGCCTCCTGGGATAGAAAAACAGACCCTGTTGCTAGACAGCAATATAGGCTCCACAAACATAAAGGGATCAGAGGGCAGGGGGCTTCGCCCAGGCACTAGCCAAGCAGGTCCCACAGCGTCTCAGGCCCATTTGTTTATTTTCACAGTGGCATTGCTGTCTGTCCCACGCCCCCTCCCCCCTCTGGGCTGCATGTGGAGACCACTTACTGCTTCCCACCGGAAAGCCCTGCTGGCCTGTTGGCTGATTTATTTAATTGCACACATAGACTGTCTGCTAGGTTTAAGATTGGAAGCCAACTGGGAGGTCATCCAGTCCTGCACCAAGTGTTCAGTAATTCTGTTCTTTCTACTTGGCCTAACCAATATTGGATTGAGTGAAAAAGGAAAACCTTGTTCTGACATATTTCTAGCCCCTTCTCAATCCCACCAGACTCTCTCCCACTTCATGCCCTCACCCCATATCTCTTGCTGCCCACCAACCTCATCTAGTATCATTGGTGTGTCCGATCCACCCAGAGAAACCAGTTTATACCATGAGAATGAGCGCTTCTTCCTTTGACCGGAATGGCCCCCTTCCAAAATAACCTTGCCATCATTTGATTGTGAAAATTCCAAAACATAGGTTGAAGTGGAAAGATTTTTTTTAAGGTGAACACTTATAAACCTGTTAACATATTTCTGTGTCTTTTATTTGTGATGCATTTCAAAGTGTAGACATCTGAATGCTATCTCTCATCGTCTCACCAGTGGTCACTAGGCTTGTCTATGTGTGAGGGGTTTCTTCTGATGTATTTCATGTGATCTTCTGTATGTGCTCACTGCTTTGACAGATGCATATGTTACAGAGCCCGAAGGCTCTCAAGACAGAGAGCAGTGGCTTCACCCAGAAAGTTTGCTCGTGTCCCTACCTAATCAAGCTCCGTCTTCATCTGTAATCCGTCAGAAGCAACTACTATCCTGAATATGTTTTCCACCATAAATTAGATTCACCTGTTCTAGAACTTCATATAAATTATGCATTATGTTGTTTTGGATAAGGTCTGTTTCACTCAGCATAATGATTTTGAGTTTCATTCTTGTCTGGACAAATGGTTGGTTCCTTTTTATTGCTGAACAGCATTATATTATTTGGATTTATTGTAGTTCATCCATTTTTTCATTGTTAGACCTGTGCTCTTTCTAGTGTTTGACTGTCATTTCAAAAAAAAAATTCAGCTGGGTGTGGTGGTGAACATCTTTAATCCCAGCACTTGGGAGGAGGCAGAGGTAGGAGGATCACTGTGAGTTCCAGGCTAGCCTGAGACTGCACAGTGAATTTCAGGTCAGTCTGGGCTAGAGTGAGACCCTACCTCAGAAAAAAAAAACCCAAAAAACAAACAAAAAAATTTGTGTGAATATTCTTGTTCAAATCATGTTGTAGACATATGCTTTCACTCCTCTTGAGTGAAGTATATAGAACTGGCATTGCTTACTTATAGAGTCTCCTCCTGCTTCAGTCTCCCAAGCACCAAGAATACAGTCACCATGCCTTGCTTCGAGTTTTAGTTTTGATTATTGCTTATTATTTTTTCTTTTACTCTCATTTCAGAGACTTTGTTCTCCCAATCTCCCGAGCTTGGTTTTAAAGGTTTAGAAATAGTTTTGAGCATAGGGATACTTGCCTTGCCATGAAAGATCTAGAGGCTGAGGTCCATATATACGTTTTGAAATCATTTTGACCTCTGTCAGCATTTGTCTGTTTTGAGAATTTCCATCATGACCTTTTATTGGGTAGAGTATTTTAAGAAATAAGGAGTGCATTTTTGAGTAGAATCTCAGGGATATAGTGTTTGAATAAATGCTTGTTTGTGTATTTGTTTTGAGACAGTGTCACTATATAGTCAATAAGTATAGTCAGTAAGTATATCAATTTTTATTTTTACGTCTTTTTGTTTGTCAGTGTCAGTGCAGGACACTATAGACAGGTTTATAGGATAGAAACACGGGTAAGTTACCAGTGACCTCACCACCAAGGAAAATGTTCACTGTCAACAGTTCCTCAAGGTAGAGTGGGGTCTCATGAGCCCTTTGCCCTCCATGATGGGATGTCCAATCCTGTGCAGGTCTTGTGTAGGCTTCTGTGAGTTCATGGGGGCAATTGCCATGTCACATCTGCAACATAATGTTCCATGACATTCGAGGCTGAGAGATGTGAGGCAATCACTGACAGTCAATGTAGCTTGGTAATGTGTGGAATCAGTGAATTTCAGAATTCAACATCAGATAGGCTGGCATCAGAGGGAAGTGTCTATGTTTTCTGTTGTCCCTTACTACCCCATTTCCCTGCTTCAGTTCCAAAACTTCCTGTCTCCTTACCTCACTCCATGCCTTGGCCACAATGACAGAGTTACTGTAACTTGAAACAAACCAGGCTCTTTCAGGGCTTCTTGACTTGGCCGAGGCTATTGCATCCATCTAGCGTATTTGATCTGCCCCTACCTCTTCCATCAGTTGAACTCCTCCCTCTGGAATGAGGCCAGGCGTCATTGCCTATGTGAAAGCGTCTTAATCAGGCTGTTTCTCTGCATTGCTTTGGCCTTTCAGTCTGTGAGTTACTTGAGATGGGACCCTGTCTCACTCTCCTGCATTCAAAGTTGTCTGGTGTCTACCTTAGCTCTTCAGCGAGGCTCCCTGAGAAAGAGACCTGGGGAGCCAGACCTGGGAGGAAGTGAGGAGCAAAGGCAGAGTTGAGCAAGGAAATAGTTCTGGAGATGAGGCTGGCTTGTGGACTGGTCACTGGCATGAGGGTTCAGGCCATTGTTCCCCAAGGATGAGCAATAGCTGCTCCAGGGATATAATCTTAAGTGATGCTAGAGTAATTCTGTGAGAACTAAGACTCGAGCCTATTAGACCCAAATCCTTTTTGACAACTCAGGAAATGAAATGAATGCCTTGTTCTTGAAGGAAACAGAGTACCACATCACCTAATGCATGGATAAATCTATGTCTTCAGCAATCACATACATTGACTGGGCAGCCTACACTTTACAGAACAGTTTTTAAAAAAATATATAAAATTTTAAAATGAATTTATAGAGCACTGATTTATTATCCTGTTAAAAATAGCTATTTGTTTGATTTTGCCAAGATAAAAATGTTCTCAATATGCCAAACATTTTGGATCAGTACATATAACATTCCTGGAGGAGGAAAAGTGTGTATGTAAACTAAAAAAGGCTCTAAGGGCTGGGGAAATGACTCAGCAGTTGAAGGCACTTGCTTGCAAAGCCTGCCATCCCAGGTGTGATGCCCTAGTATCCATGTAAAGTTAGATGCTCGAAATGGTGCATGCATCTGGTACTGGTTTGCAGTAGCAGGAGGCCCATTTCTTTCTGTTTCCCTGTGTCTCTCCTTGCATATACATAAATAAAAATGTTTTTTAAAAGGCTTTAATTTGTTTTTAATTTGATAAACATGGAAAGTGATCATGAGTGTTTGAGAGACATGTTTAGCAGTCATTACTAGGTCCTGAGACCAGGCATGTGGTTTCAGTGTCGCCTTTCCCTTTTCCCAGTAAAGTCCTGGCAGGATTAAATGGACCTGTTGCAGTGTGTTAGGTATAGGGTTCAGGTTAGTACACAGCATTTGTAAGTTGGCAGCTCCCTCTCTTTCCTTTCCTGCATATTGTTGATTGGGCTGATATGTGCACTGGTTGGTTTATTATCCCTTGCAGATATAATGGATTTCTATCCTGGTTCTTCTCACCCAGAAGGAGGCAGAAATAGTCTGGTGAGTAAAGACTGGCCCTAGAAACCACAGGATGCTTAGCCTCAGGCTGATCTGTGGAATTTGAGCTACTTCTGGAGAGATTCAAAATGAATCAGCCTGTTAATAGATTTCATCTCTTTGTGCATTATCTCAAGATGTGGTCAGTTACAGTATTATTACAGAATTACTTTCTGCTCTATGTAAACACATACACTGTCACTCTGAATGTAACAGGTGCCTCCCAGGCAGCCTGCTGGAGGTAGTGTAGGGGTTCTAAAATAGTAACGAAACTGTATCTTTTAGGCTCAGCTCTATTTAGAAAGAACTGCAGAGACCTCAGTCTTTAAAATTTCTCCTTTGGGTTGAAGCTGGGGGGAAGTTAGGAAGAAGGACCCTATAGCATCTTGCAGATGGCTCTTCCTTTACATTTCACAGAGCAGCCTGAATTTCTTTTGAAAGTACCTTTCGTAGAGCATTTACTCATGACAACATAATGATGCTCTTTTATGTCTTTTTCATTTGATATATTTCAGTATTTTATGTGAGTGGCTTCATAAATTCATTCAACATGCAAACCAAATACCTATCATGTACTAAGGGTTGCATTTTATACTAGAAATATAGATACAAACAGGTTCCTGCTCACATGGCACTTAGCATTAGTGAGGGGAACCCTGCTCTGTGAGCAAATCAGCAAAAACATATTAATTGCTTTTTTTTGTTGCTGTGACTAAAATACTCAACATAAAAAACTTGGGCCATGAGGATTTACTTGGCTCATGGTTTGAGAGGGCACAGTCCACCGAGGCAGGGAAAATGTGACAGAGTTCATGGCAATGGGAACATGTGGCCTGGACTCTTCACATCTTGCAAGATCAGGAAACAGAGAGCGTGGGTTGGAGGCAGAACTGATCTATAATTCTCAAAATCTGCCTCTATGTCGCTACCTCTGCCAACTGGATCCCACATCCAAAAGGTTCTGCAGCTTCCCCAACTGCATCACCCGTTGGAAGCAATTGTTCAAACACATGAGCTTGTGGCGGAGATTTCACATTCAAACCTATCAAGTCAGCTGGGGTGTCATTGGCTACAAAGGAGAATAAAATCAGAAACGCAGCACAGAGTAGAGGTGGGGGTAAACACTTTTTTATATGGACAAGATGATATTTAAGCAGAGGCTTGAAGGAGGTCAGAGAGAGAATTGCATGGATATCTGAAGAAAGCACATGTGGACCATGACAACAGTTTGTATAAATGACACAATGTAACTTACAGTTTCACAAAGATTACTGATTGCTGTATGAGAATGGACGGCAGGGGCCAGGGGCAAAGGTAGGAGAAGGGAGATCAGCTAGGAGTCCACTGTAATTGTCAAGGCAAGGAGGGTGGTGGCTTGTAACAGTGAATGTGCCAAGAAGGGATCAAGTCAAGACTATCTCGAGGGAAGGACCAGCAGAACTTGGAAGTGGACTGGATGCAAGTATAAGGGAAAGATGACAAGGATTTTGACTCTAGCAATTGGCTAAGATGGAAAAGCCATTCATCGAGAATGAGACAACTCTAAGGGATCCGTTCTGAGTAGGAAAACAAAGGTTCCATTTTGACCCATACAGTGTTGAGTGAATGGTTAGAAATATGAGAATATGAACTAAAGGAAAATGTTGGGGATGAAAAATAAATCTGGGATCCATTAGCATACAGATGCTATTTTGAGTGATGGTAATAAATGAAATCACCCAGAGAGTGGGTGAAGATAGAAAAGTTGACCAGCATCCAGTCTGCAGGTTTCCGGTGCTCAGGAGTCAGAAGAAATTGAGAAATGGAGATCTTCCAGGTCATTTCTTCCAGGTCTTCCTGGAAATAGGATGAAGAGAATGTTTCAAGAAATAAACAAGTAATAACCCGATTTCTCCTCATGAGTTGGGTCTGATGAAGGTGGAGAAATGAGCATGGGTTTCAGCAATAAAAGTCAAGGGAGGTCTTTTTATGAACAATCGTGGAGTGTGAGACTTGAAGTCAAGTTGAGATGAGTCCAAGAAAAGAAGAAAGATGAAGAAATAAGCACATATAAGTATTAGTGGTAGTTTTGTTGTAAAAAGAATAATGTATTTGCAGACGGGTCTTGGGGTCAAGAGAAGTTCTTTTCAGAAAGAGTATGAATTAAAACAATATGACAGTGGAAATATTCCATGAATTAGGAGGAAGATTATATACACACAGTAGCTGTGTCCTTGAGTAGCTGAAGGGACCAGCAAGTTTGTCCCTTGTTAGGATATAGGTCCCTCATTTCAAGAGAGAAGGCAGTGTGTGGGGATGGGTGCAGGGAGAGGCTGAACCAGACCAATGGATGGGAGAGCTTGGGCAAGTTCTCTTCATTGCTTCTTCTGTTTTCATGTAACTGAGAAGCGAAGTGAGGACGTAAGAATGAAGACAGGAGTGTCAGAGACTCGAAGAAGCGAGAAAGGATGAGATCATTGTTTAAAGAATGGCAGGATAAGTGGGGAAAACAAGGAAATGTATTAGACCTTGCCGCAGAGCCAAGGGCTCACTTGAGAATTGGAAGACAGACCTGTCAGTGTCCTGCACTTTCTCCAGTCATCTTCAGTTGCCATGGCAGCCAAGTGAGTGTGAGACATTGGGGGAGGGCAGGTTCCAGGTAATGTCAGGAGTGAGCAGTTGCCATGAACTGCAAATGGAAAGTAACTGGGAAGCTATATCTTGCTGTTAGTGATTGCCTGCACTAAGGTCCTGTCCATTACACTAAAACACTGTCCCTTAAGGACAGACCCTTAAGGCCTTTGAAATTTGTGTGGGAAAAATGGGACATTAATACGAGTATCATTTTATTCAAAGGCCCTCCCTGTACCACCCAATGTCACGTACCTTCCATGGTCACGTGTCTCAACCTTCAATCCTGTCCCTCAAATAATGTGAACCTAGAGAGATTATGAGAGAGAATATGAATACAGGACAGTCCTTGGGCAGCCGGGCTGACTTACCTCTACCCATCCTTCATCCAGCTTCTAGTCACTAAAGAGGAGACTGGCTCCTTCACTGGCAAGAGACTTAGGTGTCGCCTGGACTATCCCTCAACTCCATGTACACAGGACACTTAAGGTTGAGACCTCTGTCATCAAATTGCTCTATTTAATTTGTTTTCTTAGTGTGTAGAGATCATATAGTTCTCAGGAAACTCGAAGATAAATAAAGTGAATATTTATTTATATTGTTGCAATAGAGGTCCACTCTCAAATGTGTTTATTGATAGAAATGTCAAGAAAGTCTTTCCTTCTTCTGAAAGTGTTTTGAAAGTGTTGGTCCCCAGTAAGATCTTATGTTCAAAGCAGCAATGAAATTCCTATTCTAAGTCAGGGGCTCATCACTCAAAAAATGACCCTTCTGTCATTTTGAGTTTAAAACACACATGTCTTCCAAATTAACTGGAATTTTCCACTCAACACTGATGATCTTATAAAATTTTCTTTCTTACATTTTGACACAACATCTAATTTCAGCAATGCAAAAGTCGAATCAGAAGCAAGTCTTCTGTTATTGCTTTGGGGTTAAAAAAATCCCAAATCATAAAACTGTCTAGCTGATTTTTCCAATTCTCCTTAAAATTTCTCTTATGGTGTGCCCAAGGCAGCTGACATTTTTTTGTACATGCTGTTTGTTGTTTTGATATGGCTTGGAATTGTGCCTTTTCTTACCATATCAGAGGTTTCTTGCATTTGTGCTGTGCAAGCTTTCTCTTCTGAAACTCATCTCCTTTCCAAGAGTTGGAAATTGGGCCGAGCTGGCTGCAGAGCGGAGACCAGCCTTGATCTGTCAATCATTGCAGCTTGACTCACTTAAGCCGACCTGGACTGCAGTCTCCCGCAAGTCCTCCTCAGTCCTTCCTCCGACAACCATAACTTCTATAACTTGATTTGGTTACATGCTCAGTAAGAGGCTGCTGTGTGAGCACAAGACAGAGGAGCAAGGGGAAAGAAAGATGGGGCATCTTGCAGTGGTCTAGTCCCAGGATGCAGTGAGCAAAGGCACTCTGCACACGGTTGCTGTTAGCTCCATGGGCCTCTCTGCCTTATAGGACAGAGCAGCCCTGCCTGTGGCCAAACTTTAGTACTAGAAACACAGTGTTTTCAGAGGCCAGAGTTCAGGGCTTCTGTGATCAAGGATGCTCTTGATCTCTTTCTGCCCACACTCACATTGGCATGGTGCGTGGCAAGCCTACCTGCTGCGGTCAAGGTTGAGAGGGAATTATAAAGACACAGTGGGGGTTCTTAGCTCCTGTGTGTACCTCCTTCACATCCTGTCATCATTCCTGAAAGTGCAGTTGTCACACATGGGGAATCCTTGAGTGTTCTGGGCTAGGGAATATGTGAGAGGTGGGGCATGGGGGGGGCAATGCAGGTAAGCACAGGTGGAGATGAGGGCCAGGCACGAGAAGATGCATAAGAGGAATTCCAGCTTCCCACACTGATCTCATCAATGACTCCCCATTGCACCTCACACATAGCCTCATCTTTGTACAATAGCTGTGTGACTGCTTGAGGCCCTCACAAAGGTCCTTTCTAGTGCCAGACCCCTGCCTGCCATGATTACTTTCATGTTCACACCTCTCAAGTGCTCAATATGTTCCATACACCATGATAAGTGCCAGATAGTGTCTTGATTTTTCACAGCTGTGATGTAGGAAATGATTACTCCCCCAGTTTACAGGAAGAAACAGCAACATAGAAAGGGTTAAGGAATCTGCTAATGTTTCTTAGCTACTGAACAGCTGACTCAGGATCTGATTCTAGGCTTGCTTGATTTCAGAAGCTGTGCTGTTTTATTTATCTTTAAAAAATGTATCCTATTTTAGTTCACTTGTCTCTGTGAGAAAAGGAACTGTGTCCCTCACACAGCGCTTCCCCCTTGGAAGGAGCACAATACAACCAGATAGTAAATACTAAGTACATAAAAAGATGAATAATGAAAAGTAAAGCATAATTACAGACTTCAGATGATCTCCATGGACATGCTGCTATTTCTTTATGATTTCCACTCTCAGGGAACATGATCTTCAGCCCCTGGTGACCCCCAACTCTGCATCTGGTTTGGGGAGTAATTTTGAAGACAGATTTGGGGAAAGATTCCTCTCCTCTGAGATCCAACCTCATGGATCCAACTACCAACTTCAATGACCACTTGGATACCTAATGCATTTCTCAAATTTAATATATTGTAACTGGACCTTCCTCTTTCTTCTCCCCTTTACTTAATGGATTGCTACCACACCCTGCTTGTCAAGTTGCAGACCACAAGAGATATTCTTGATGCTTTCCTTTTCTTTATTTATTTCAATCCAGTGGTGAGTCCTGATGACCAGCCTTCAAAGCATGTTATAGGGCTATGCATCTCTCCTACCACCATCCTAGTGGAAGATGGAGTCAATTTTCATCTGGCTCATTGCCATTGCCTTTATATCTGGAGGGCTCATGGCTCTGAGCATAGCTTCTGGATCTTTGTTCTTTCTCACTGATGCATAAATTCCTATGAGATGCAAAAGATGTCTCCTCAGGAAAGCATCACCAGTTAGAGCTGCGTGCAGTATGTGGTTAGTAGTTTATTTGTGCCAGTTCATATTGGTCAGTGTAGGCTAGGAAGGTAGGTAGGCAGGACTTGCATCCTCTACAAAGGGAGGTCACAGCCCAGGCCTCAGCTCCTGGGTTGTCTACTGGGGTTGTTTTTCTCTCTTCTGACCCATCTACACACATTAGATGTTTGTTAAGGGTTCTTAGAGCTCTGAGGACCCTGATGCAGACAGTAGTTTTCCCCACTGTACTTCCTTCTTTCCCCGGTCCTCATCTTAGCCCACTTGTGTTTTTCCCAAGGCTCACAGTAGCTAAACTGGAACTCCTAGGTTCATGATGCGCTCTTTTTTTTTTTTTTTTAAATTTATTTGCAAGCAGAAAGATTAGAGAGAAGAGATACAGACAGAAAGAATGGACATACCAGGGTCTCCAGCTTCTGCACATGAATTCCAGAAGCATGTACCACTTTGTGCATCTGGCTTTTTGGGTATTGAGGAACTGAACCCAGGTTGTTAGGCTTTGCAGGCAAGAGCCTTAACTACTGAACCATCTTTCCAGCCCTCATGATGAGTTCTTACTGAGCTGAGAGGCACCTGAGAATATCATCTTCAGATTTTCTCAAATGCCCAGACATTACGAAGCCAGATCGGTAGCTCAACAGTCTCCCAGACACCTTGGGAACTTAGAGGGCCAGGCTAGATGCCTCGGTTAAAAGGGGAAGTCTGGAATGACCTGTTTATTCTCTTTATTTCCTGGAATGTCCCAAACTGGAGATTGGAGACAACTATAGTCTCAGGAAAAGTATAGAACTTTCTGGAAATGAGCTAATAGTATACCCATTTGTCATACATAAACTGTTCATCCCGCTCTGACCACTCAGAGCACCGAGACTATTTGGAATCCTGGTAAAAATCTAAACAAAAAAATAAAAAATATTTTTGATACTTGATAGAGGGTCAAGACTAAAGAGCAAAAGTACTCAAGGAACACAGGGAAGATACAGAGGGATGAGTGTGCTGTTGGGAGAGTGTGATGGTTTTGTTTTCAACTTGACCTGTTAGTAATCTAGAGGCTGTTTACAGGAAGGCAGCCCTCTCAGTAAGGGCAGGATGTAAGGAGGCTCAGGAGAGCTCAAAACAAACATCCCTTCCTGGGAGGGCAATGCAGGAAGGAAATTCCAGAGACTCAGGAAGTCAAGGAGTTTGGGCAAGACCCCACCCTAAGGCTATATAAAGGAGAAGGAACTTGCTTTCTACCCCTGCTTCACTGCCTGCCTGGCGGCTGGTGCTTGTTGTGCTTCTCTTCATGGGCATTGGAGCGAAGCTTCCTCAGCCTTCCAGTCTAGACTGAAGACCAGGCTCCCCAGGAAGCCTTTAGGCCTTCAGTGCTGGATTGGGACTGCTAAAACATTCAGCCATGCAGACTGAGTGGCTGGCTAACAGTTCCTTTACTCTTGGGCTTACAGAGTGCCTTGTCCACCATCATGGTATTCCACATAGCATTGCTTCAGACCAAGGAACACACTTAACAGGCAAGAAAGTGCAGCATTGGGCTAATGCTCATGGAATTCACTGGACCTACCATGTGCCCCACTACTCTGAAGCAGCTGGCTTGGTAGAATGGTGGAATAGCCTTTTAAAAGAAATAGTTTATGGCACCATCTAGGTGGCAATAGCCTGGAGGGCTGGGGCAGGGTTCTCTAGCAGGCTGTGTATGTTCTGAACCAGCATCCTATATATGGTACTATTCTCTTATAGCCTGGATTCACAGGTCCAGGAATCAAGGGGTGGAAATGGGAATGGTACGAGGAGTGGGATGATATTGCTGAGATGAATCTGACTGTGGATTTTGGTCTTCAGAACTTGTGTGCTACAGGAATGGACTATTCTGAGAGTTAGAAAATGCAAAGTGCAGAGAGAATTGCATTTGGAGGCTTGGCTTGTGAACTCTCTAAGGGAAAGGAGAGACTACAAAGAACTTTATTGGAACTGTGTTACTGGAATAGGGCTGGATGCACTCTACTGCCCATGCCCAGAGAGCTTGATCAAGGTTGAATTTACATAATGGACTGTTGTGCTTGGCTAAAAAAATGGAACTGAGAATTTTAAGATTTGAGGTTGGGAAAAAACTCAAAGCAAGTTTAATTTCCTGGCAGAGACTGGCTTTAGGTTACTGAAACTGTTGCTATTGTCAAACTATTAGCAATCCTAAAGAAGATAGCCTAACTGTTGTATATTGAAACAATGGAAAGGATGCCTGAGGTGTTTCTACCCAGGAAGGACTGAATGATAGACTGCACACTCTTTTGGATGGAGATAGCTGAAAGGAAGGAACCTACTCTTCAAGGTCATGATTTATTTTGTCTCTGAATTAACAACATGGCTGTGTCCTGCATACTGGGTATTGCTTTTGGAAGCATGAGAAATGCATGCATGGAGTGGGTCATGAAGTACACATGGTTCCAGGAGCCACTGCTGAGATGCGGCATATGGAACAGGGCGTGAAGTCCCTGATAGGCTGGTGAAGCCATTGGAAGATGGATCGTGTTTTGCAATGGAGACTCAAAGATGTTTTGGATGTATTAGGGATCCCGTGGACTGTTGCTGGCTTGGGATGGAAGTTTTCCCCAGCTACTCAGCCAAGCTGGCAGGGCAGAATTGAAAAATCTGGAGACTGTCAGTTATGGTTATGATATCGGACTTGAACTGCAGATGTTTGATGTTTGCCTAATAGCTGTTGAGCTTGCATTGGTCCAGTCTCTCCTTGTTATGCCTCATAGCAGTTGGAAATGTTTACTGTGTGCCATTATATGTTAAAAGTATATAACTTGTTTTGATTTTACAGAATTCACAGTGAAGGGACCTTGCCTTGTGTTGGGGAGAGATTATGCATTTCTGATTGTATATGGGATAGTTATATAATGTTAGGCAGAATTATGGTCTTGTTACTGTTTTCATTTGGAAATTAAAAGTATGATGTAAGGAGATATGGTTTTTATTTTTATTTTTTTTTTTTGTTTTTTGAGGTAGGGTCTCACTCTAGTCCAGGCTGACCTGGAATTCACTATGTAGTCTCAGGATGGCCTTGAACTCATGGTGATCCTCCTACCTCTGCCTCCTAAGTGCTGGGATTAAAGGTGTGTGCCACCACACCCGGCTTGGAGATATGGTTTGATGTCAAGTTGACAAGGGATGGACTTGTTATGGTTAAGTTTTATTGTTAACTTGACCTGTTAGTAATCTGGGGTAGGTCTCTTAAATTGTTTATATGAAGGCAGCCCTCTCAATCAGGGGCAGAATGTAAGGAGACCCAGGGGAGATGGAAACAAACATCCCTTCCTGGGAGGGCAGTACAGGAAGGAAAATTCCAGAGACTCAGGAAATTAACAAGTCTAGGAAAGGGTTTCAAGGCTCCATCCTAAGGCTATGTAAAGGGGAAGGAAATCTCTCTCCTGTCCTTCTGCCTGTGGTGTTGGTGATGGCATCTCTCTTTGTTTGGACCTGTGAAAATGAGCCAGCCTCATTCCCCATTATGGAACTTCCCCTGGATCTGTAGCTTCAATAAATCCCTTCCTCCCATAACTGTGCCTGGTTTGGAGATTCATCCCAGTAGTGTTTGACTGACTACAACAAATCTTGGATCTTTGGATCTTTTAAATATGATTGTAGGACTGAGAGATGGCTCAGTAGATAAAGTACTTGCCTTATAAACGTGAGGACATGAGTTCTGATCCCCAGCACCCTAGTAAATGCCAGGTGGCTATTGCCAACCACCTGTAATCACAGCACTTGGGAGGTGGAGACAGGAGATCACCTAGCACAAACCAGCGAGCTAGGATAGCAGAATCGATAAGCCCTGAGTACAAGCGCAAAACCCTGACTTAGTAAATGAGGTGGAGATCTATCAAGGAAGTCACTCAATGTCAACCTCTTGCCTCCCACACATACTAATGTGCATACACACACACACAACACACACACACACATACACACACATACACACACATACACAAATGATTTTATAGACAGAGAACACCAAGGCCATGTTTAGTCATATTGTATCCACTTCACTATTCCAATGCCTTGTGTATTTACCAAGTAGCTGTTGTATTTATAGTGAGCCTCAAAATAATTGACCCGTATGCATGTGAAGGATTTTAGGGACATCTCTATTGTAGGTCACCATCTGGGTTCCTGAGAGGTTGGAAAATAATTTCCATGTCAGGCAGGCTTCAAGATTATTCAGAGCTGGCATGGAGAGGATTACCAGAGGGAGAATTTTTATAGACAGTCTCTCAGGGGTGTCTTTGAAGAAGGTGTTTTTAACACATTTTGTTGAGTGCTTCTATAAATCCCAGGAGTGCTGGTAGTTTTTCATCAAAAATGAAAAGTGAAAATGAAGCAATTTTGCTGTGAGAACACCCCTGCATTTCTGCTGGGAGCTTCTAATTGTAATTTGGCTGTGAATAAATTTTTATCATTTGCATTAAGATATGAAGAAAAACACACCCAAATGTTTTAGAAATAGAACAATGTCTAAAACGTTCTAGAGTTCAGAGGGTACGGAGAATTCTCTGAAGCCAGCTTGGCCAGCAATCTGGAGAACACAGGGAGGAAACTTTTCATTCCCTAAGAACATTGACCTTGGTCCCCTTGGCCTTTGTAGTACAAATTCTAGATTTTCAGAAGTCTTTGGAAGGTCATCAATTAAAAGCTAGTGCTCCTTCCCCTGTGGGGAGCCACAGCTCAGATTTAAGGGTCTGAAGTTTGGGATGAAGCGAGCATTTGACCACTACATTTTTTCTCTTGTTGTTTAATAAAACAAAACCCCAAACAAACTATGAACTAATGGGAACAGTAAGAATAAGGAATTGAAATAATAATAGGTAACAGTTATTAAGCACTTACTGGATGCCAAGAGCTCTTGTTTGTACATCAAATAATTTAGTCTTCGCAACAACCAACGCTTAGAGATGAGGAGGCATAGAAACAAACCAGTGAAATAAGCCACATAAGGTCACATATGTGACCTTGTGAATCTGATGCCAGAGCTGAGCTCCCATGCCAGCTCCACCACTTACAGTTACTGCTACATGGAAGAAAAAGCTGGGAGGCTTATCTAGGCCCCTGACAAGTTAACACAGCTTGAAAAATCAAATCAGACTGAAGCACAAGGGTCCCCCCTGTGTCTTCTGCTAGTTCAAGGCCAAGCCAATGGAGCCAGTTTTGAGGCAGTTTAAGATTTTCCCTCTTCATGGCCAGATGTGTTTTTGATCGAATCTTCCAGCTGGTCTTGATTTGCAGAATGGTGCTCAGTTTTCCAAACAATGCACTGGCATCTCAGAATTCCATTCCAGCTAATGCTGGTTTGCCCGGCCCACGATTCCCATGCTGGAAATATATGCTTTCCTTCTCCCTGTCTTCCTCCTCCCCACCTCCTCCTCCTTGTCCTCCTTTTCCTCTTCTTTTCCCTTTAAGAGTGGAGCATAACAATTCATTCTTCTCGTTGCAGGTTGCAATATGTTCACATGCAATTTTCTCCTTTAGTTCATTGCTCCCTACTAAAGAGGCTGTGGGTATGATGAGTGTGCGATGTTTATAATTGAACACAGCTGACTTCATGGATTTTTATATTTTTGCCTTATTTTTCCAACTTGGTTTGACTTTGGCTTATTGTGAGAGGCAGAGGAGACGACTTGTAGAAGAAAGGGGTAGGTGGTGTCAATTGCTTGTGCAGCCAAGGTCAATAGTACACAGCTTCAGAAAGGGAGCTGAAGGATTACTGGAGAGCAACTTACAAACAAGAAGCAGGAAGAAAAGGTAGAAGTGAAGGAGGTCATGCCAAAGCTGCCATTAATGTTTTAAAAATTATCATTTATTAACATAAAATCATACGTTTCGTTGTGACATTTTCTTTATTTTTGTTTCAAGGTGGGGTCTTACTCTAGCCCAGGCTGACCTGGAATTCACTATGTAGACTCAGGGTGACCTCAAACTCACAGAGATCCTCCTACCTCTGCCTCCAGGGATTAAAGGTGTGCGCCACCATGCCTGACTCATTGGGACATTTTCATACATGATGTGATGACCTTGGTCCTATTCTTTCTCCTCATCATCTCTCGCCCCTCTTTTCCCTTCCTCCCAGTCTCCTTCCACTTCTCAAATGGTTCCTCTTAGCTTTCTCATCTTTAAAGCAAACTCTAGACTCCAGATATTCCCCTTCTACTTTCATGTCTTAGAAAAGCATATCCTGGGTATAGAAGAGAAATCATGCAATATTTATCTTCCTGAATCTAGCTGTTTCACTTACCATGAGGGGTTCCACCTATTTTCCTGCCAGTGACATGACTTCATTCTTCTTGATGGAGGGACAATACTCCATTTTATGTTTCTGCCACGTTTGCTTTATCCATTCTCCATTGCTGGACACCTGGGTTGGTTCCATACTTTGTCTGTTGTGACTAGTGCTACCGAATGTGCAGACATGCTGGTATCTCCCTTGCATGTTGATTGGAGTATATACCCACAGCCACCACATTATTGAGGGTTTATCACTTGCCAGGTATGTAAGTCCTTTATGAGTTTATGAGGTATTTCATTGAATTCTAACAACCCGATTGAACATCCAAGATCATTGAAACTCGGAAAGATAATGATGAACTATAAGTGACTGACTGACCTGAGCTTCAAGCATGAGGCTGTCTAAAGTCACAGACCAGACACACGTGAAGCTCTAGTCAGAGTCCTCCAGAGCCCAGTTCCACTCCGGGCTATGGTTTTCCAGTGGAAAGATGAGCACCATCTGGGAAGGAGATCCCTCCTTTCCACTGATAAGAGCTTATTATTAACATCTCCATCAATTAATATTATGTTTTCCTTAAAACCTTGGGGGACTGAAAAGGGCAGGGCACTCCTGATTGGGTATATTTGCAGAGGTTGGAAACACAATCATGGGAGGGAGGCCTCCTCTACCTTGTTCTAGCTGCTGGCAAGGCACTGGGAGTGACCTGTGGCTCAACTGCTGGCTCACAAAGTGACCTTCCTATAAATTACATGTCACAGCCATGCATGTCTCTATTTTCTCAATGAGTAGATCAAGGAAGATGTCCCAGAATTGTATATTGACTTAGAAGGATAAAAAAAGGAGCAATTTTCATTTTTCTGTTTTTTTTCTCTCTCCTTTCTTCCTTCCTTCCTTTCTTCCTTCCTTCCTTCCTTCCTTCCTTCCTTCCTTCCTTCCTTCCTTCCTTCCTTCCTTCCTTCCTTCCTTCCTTCCTTCCTTCCTTCCTTCCTTCCTTCCTTCCTTCCTTCCTTCCTAAGGTCTTTCTACATTGCCAGGTGTGGGATGGTCTTGAATTCCTAGACTCATGCGATCCTCCTGCATTAAACTCCCTACTAGTTGAAGTAACAGTCAAGTCCTGCCAGGCTCAGCTGAAAAGAGCCATTTTCTTCTTGGTTGCACATGTTTTTTTCCCAGGTCAGTTGCTGATCAAGTGCTTGGAATCTCTTTCATTTCTCTTGGTTATAGGGTTTCCTCTTAGCAAGTAATGTTAGGGCATCTTACATATGTTAGATGAGGGACCTAAAGACTTGAGAAAAAGTATGTGCAAATCTCACATTTCTCTTTTGTTTTGTGCTATAGTAGAGACATTGAAAATTGATGAGATTATTCTTGGTTTAAGCCTGTTCCTCAATTTTGTATAATTATTCCAAATTCTGTGCAATCACACTGAGTTTTTGAGATCAGTACATAGAATATAATGACTTGCAGTCTGGACTTCTTAAAGAAAGGGATCTGAAGGATTTTGATATAGCTTTTGGTTCTTTCATCACAGATCTGGCCACATATTTACCATATTTTCCCAATTTAGTGAATTCTTTTCTGTCCCTTTAAAAAATGTTTATGTCTGCTTCTTCATTTCTAAAAAGGGAAAGAAAACATTTTGATTTTTTCTTAGTGTACAAACTACCCTTTAACATAAATAAATACCGAATCTGATGTCATTCATTAGTGTGGCATCCAGTGTGATTTTTGCTCTGTCTTCAGAGTTAGGGTCCTCTCTCCAAGGGAGTTGGTTCATTTCCTCCTGGGTAACATGTTTATGTTTAGGTAATGTGTTCACTCAGGGTTGTTTAGGCTAGAGGCTTGAGGGACAAAGGGCAAGCTTGGCTCTTTCCCTCAGGCAAGAATACCTGACAATGGAATTCTTACTAGAGGGAGAAACTCCTTAACAGAAATTTTCCATAATGCTTATTTATGAAAAAAAAAATCCCACAAGTGCCTAGGGAGATACTTGCTTTATTTTTGAGGGTTTAAAAAAGGCTTAGGTAACACTGGGTGACAGTCAGTTCTCTACAGGGAGCCCTCCAGCCAGTGGGTAGAGGGGAATTAAGTCCTGGTGGTCACACGGGTGTGGTAAACTGGGGCCAGTTTCAAAGACAATTGAAGGAAGTGAAAAGAGAGCAGCATTACAGTAAGGCACCCTCAAAAAAATGAGAGGGAGTGAAGGAGAGAGAGCAAAAGAGGAGAGAGGGAGAAGAGAGAGAAATTTTAGAAAACCTTCTGGTTGTCATCTTATATAAAATACCTATTTGTTAAAAATATCTACAGAATGTGTATCCAATAATGTCTGATTTGTAATCTTTTGAATGTAACTGATAGCCGAGACCAAGCCACATCAAATTTGAGAATTACTTAGGTTAAATTACTTGTTGGCAAAACATAAACATGGTTCTTTGGTGAAATATGATTGCATTAATCTTAACTAATCACAGTAGCATAGCATTTAAAGATAGTTTTTGTTCAGGCTTGAAATAAATGTGAATAACTAGGTTCAAGCAATCACTACCTGCTACCCATTCATAGGTGTTTTCAGGTGTGCGTTTGAAGATGTTTTACTCAACAGACAATTTTCAGAGCTGTTGTTATGGGTAAAGGGACCAAGACAGAATGCTAAAGAGGTCAGGGACTATTATCACTGAGAAATTGCTTCCTGGGAGGGAAGGAAGAGAGTTAATAGGACCTATTAAGAGTTGGAGCTACAACTCCCAAGGTTCAGGGAACATTGCAAAGAGGGGGCAGAAAGAATGTAAGAACCAGAGGATGGGGAGGAGTGCTTTGGAATGTGGTCTTCCAGACATGAAGTGGTGTGGGAATGAAGTATGGGAAAGAACTGTGGGAATACGTTTTATGGACCTTATAAATAACTGCTGAAAATATTGCTGTGAGATGCTTTTTCTGCTAAATTCCTGACCTATAACTTGCCCTGAAGTTAATCTTACAATTATGTAATCCATCCACTTAAAGCCATGTGATTAGGTTTCCTCTGCTTTGGCCCAAATAGCACAGATGACAAATACTGACAAGGAATGTTTAGAGATGCTGACTGAACTGAAGTTATACTTTTTGCTCAATTTCCTCAGCCTTGTTAGATTCTTGACCTAGAAGAAGTGTGTGCATGAGAATAGCATTGAAGACAACATGGTCAGTAATGAGTTGCCCACAGAACCACTACAGATCTTTTGAAGACAACAGAATGGGTTAGTGTGATTACATTTGTGAACAGTGTGTGTGTGTGTGTGTGTCTGGATCAGCAGAGTCCAGCAGGTCATATTTCTAAATCCCTTTAACATGTTTAAGGATTATCCAAAGTCAAAAAGTTCCTTGCTCTTTGCCCATGCAATGTTCAACTGGCTCATGGATTACTATATTTTTAGCTGTTCAAACTGTGAGTGGAAGCTCCAGCCTAGAGCATCAGAGCAGTGGTGATGCAGATGCAGCCAGTTCACCTTTTGTTTAAATGACTCTAAGCATCAGCTTTCTTTCCTTCTCTCAGGCTCTTTGCTCAGGTCTACTCTTGGGTAAGTGACCCCAAGGGTTAGTGTCCTCTCCCTCAGGCTCTGATCTTGGAAGTGGTTAGCTCATTCTTAGGTAACTTACTACCAAGGGGTAGTTTCTATAATTCCAGGGCTGTGTCTCCAAATTGGGCAAAATGGCCATTGCATTCATGAACACACAGTGACTGTTATTACTTAATCAGGACTGCACAATATTGGGTCATCAACATCCCATCAGGATGGTTGGGAAAACAAGACATTAAACTAGAAGGGAAACTAGTTGAAAAGTTCAGTGGAAGAGGATGGGGAAGGGTAGGAGAGGAGAAAAGGTCAGTTCAGTGGGGACTTCAGTGGCCCCGGAACACCATAGAGGTATCTGTGTGCCATTTTCAAAAGCCCCTCGTAATGATTCTGAGAAACTGTTCCTCTGAGAACCACTCTGCTCAAAGCTGTGTCTTCCGATGATGAGGTCCTTCATATTCTAATAAAGAGTAGAGCTTCTCCCCAAGCACTTAGTGTTCTGCAGTGTAAGAGAGGAAGTGCTTGGGACTTACATTACATTACAGACTTACATTGCATTACATTACATTTGTAGAATACTGGTCAAGTCAGTGAATGTATTTCAAGCCTCAATATCTTTAAAAAATATTTTATCTATTTATTTATTTGAGAGAGAGAGACAGAGACAGAGAGAAAGAATAAATTTGGGCATGCCAGGGCCTCTTGTCACTGAAAACGAAGTCCAGATGCATGTGCCACTTTTGTGCATCTGACTTTGCATGAGTACTGAGGAATCAAACTTGGGCCTCCAGGCTTTGCAAGCAAGCTCCTTTAACCACTGAGCCATATCTCTAGTCCCTCACCCCTTTTCATTAATGTGGACGCTGGGGTTCCACACTCAGTACCGCATGCTTGCCTAGCAAGTACTTTACTCGCTGAGCTGTCTCCTCAACTGAAGCACTGGAAGTGCTTTAAAAATGGGAAATGCTATGTAATTATTACATATATATATATATTTTTTTGGGGGGGGTTGAGGTAGGGTCTCGCTCTAGTCCAGGCTGACCTGGAATTCACTATGTAGTCTCAGGGTGGCCTTGAACTCATGGTGATCCTCCTACCTCTGCCTCCTGAATGCTGGGATTAAAGGCGTGCGCCACCACGCCCGGCTGTAATTATTATATTTTTATTGTAATCATGCTTTCTTCTCACACACAGAAAATTCTACTCACTTTGTCTGTGTGATCAGCCAAACCTGAAAGAAAGACATAATCATTTGAGGAACTACCCCATTTTGAGTCCTTTGCCTCAATTTTCTACTGGTCAGAAAGGGGTATTAATTCTAAGCTTAGGTGAAGCTGAGTTAACTCTTTCCTCAGTTACAAGTAGTTCTGCTTCCTTTGAGTTTTACAATCCAACACTTCAGCTATAAACACTCCCCCTTCTATTCCAAACCTTAAATATATTTATAATAATAGCCTAGCAAGTAAAATGGTCACGTTGCTGAGTAACAAGATTATAGGTAAGCCCACACTCCTGGTTTGCCTCAATATTGTTCAATTACCTCTATGATTAGCGAGTGAGATATTCATTTAAATCAAACAGTAAGCTTTCTTTGTAATTTATTTCTTTCTGTAAAAGGAATATAAATACCTGCTTATTATAGCCAACTTGGAAAGTTGAGGGGCATTGTGCCTGTGGGTGGACTTATTCTTCCAAAATAACAGCATTTTCAGACTATTTTCATTTCATCTTCCCCCTTCCCATGCATATAATTGTGGACATGTTTGATGCAGTTACTTTCTCATTGTTGGGGAAAAACACCCCAAAAGAAGTGGTTTGTGGAAGGAAAGGGTTTACATTAGCTAACAGAGTCAAGGGGAAGTTTCATTGTGGTGGGAAAAAAATGTCAAGAGCAGAGAGATGGGGGCATCAATTTCCCCAGCTGTTGACAGAAAGTGATCTGAGTACTGGGCTTGGAGCTGAGCTGTTACCCCAAAGTGACACACCTCCTCTAGAAAGGTTCCACCCTCCCAAAGTCCCCACAACTTTCCCAAATTGTCACCATCTGGGGACCAAGTATCCAAAACACATGTACCTATGGGGACATTTCATTTAAACCATCATAATTTTCATATTTCATTCCCTCCTTTTCTACATCATTACAACCCATTTTCATTGACAATTTCAATGATGGATGGTAGTCCATCAGGTGGGTATGCATTAACATTGGACACTTAGGTGACTAATTTCTATTGGCTCTTGACATGAATGAAATGATCTGAGTAAGAACAAGAACAAGGAAAGTTCAGGAAGGAAAGAACATGTCCCATAGTTTAACAACTTCCTCATGTTTTTCCTGGATTGCCTCCATGCCCCATTAAAATTTAACTAACTTATTTCACATCAACACTTGGAAATCCTGGTGATGTGATAGATAGTTCCTTCTTGTTCCTGATTGCATGCACAAAACTGTAATACCACTCGGGCAGGGGCCAGTGAGTCAGAGATGTATTATTTTTGGAACTCTTTTAGGGAAAACCTGAACTCCAAAGTCTGTGCTTAACAGTTGCTGCTGTCACACACATAATACAAACACGATTGTTAATATCGGGCTTCTAGATGACTTATCTTCATTGGTCAATGAGTCATTTCTATTTCAAGATGTCTAACATTCTTCCATAAATCCCAACAATCATGCAAAGTTTGGAAGTGTAGAAATCCTCTACATACAATTTTAGTGTTTTTTTTCTACCCTAAGCATAGGACTGACATTACTTTCAAACCTGTTCATAGTGATCGGCTCATTCCATTTTTTATTTCACAGATTTGGAAAGTGGAGTATTTTGGACTCTGTGTAACAACAAAAATTATTACATTTACTTGACTCAAATATCTGGAAAGGCTTACATTTTAACAGGATCTTAGGCGATTTGTTAGCTTACTAAAGTTTAAGACACACTAAAGCATACACCAAACAGTGGATGGAAGATGCCACAGGAACAGGTCCAGATGGAGAGATGGTCTGGCAACCCCTCAGGATCCCCTGGGAGTCAGTACCTTGGAGAGGGCATCACGCAGGAAGAGTGGGTCTTCAACTTCTCAGGTTCAGAAACTTAGTCTTGTCAATTACACCATGATGAGCAGCCCATAGGAGATCCAGCTTCCTAATGAAACTCACAAGGCATTGACCTTTATTTGACCTTTGCAGCCACACAAAGTATTACAGTGCTCTTAGATACTGAACTTAGAAGCCTAAAATGTCTCTTGGTTAACACAGAGCAATAGAAACAAGAGTGGGTATTTATGAGATATTGTTTCTTTACATTGGGATTGTTTCTCTTTTAAGAAAGTTTAAACCAAGCCTCCTTTCACCTAATTCCAGCAAAGTTTCAGTGAGTTTTCTTTCCTATCAGTTACATTTCAGCTATTTTCCTCAGGGTATTGGCTGATTTCTCTGGTTTCGGGATCAGCATTCTTGTAAACTATCTTGTAAACAGGGTTTTCTGCTTCTATGGCTGTCCAAACAACATTGTATATTCACTTTTATTGATGTCACCCTCTAGTAAGCTCTTTACCGTGGCTCCTGACAGTGACCACTTGAGTTAGTTCTTGGCTCCCCAGCTGAGGTGACACAACTGTTTAAACTGTAAGTAGCCAGGTTACCTTCTTGAAAGGCAGTGGTAAGGAAGTTGGAAGGATTTACAAAAAGTCTGTGACTGAAATGTAAAAGTACTTGAAGAGAGGGTCTCTATGTTCTCTAAGTTGAAGCATTATATTTGCTGCCAGATGGGAAAAGGGAGTCTCATGGAGAGTAAGGGATGTGTTGGGACAATGTGCTGCTGTTAACTCTGCTTAAGATGGCCTTCTTGACTTGCCAAGACTAGCAATTCAGACTAAAATGCTAATGAGCAACTGGGGAGACTATAAATTGGCTCTACATGCACCATTTCCAAACATTTCCTAGTCCTGGTGAAGGGGAATTTTACTGCTTTAACATGTGGGAGTGGGAGCATGTGTTCTTGGCGAACTGCATACCACATGGTGCATCGGCTTCCACGATCAAGAGTGAGTTCTTGCTCTATTATATTATCTGATAATTAAAATCCTTTAAGTGCTATTGTTCTCTTCCTCTGATAGCTTCTGGAATGCAGCTGGAAGCCTGCTATTTGTTTACATGAAGAGATCCACGACATGCGCATCCTTCTTTAGCTTCCAAAATGGCTTCAAATCAGATGCAAAATTGAGGAAGAAGATAATTAATTAATTAGTGATTATATAACATTAGCCAAATGCCTTTCCCAAATCAAGACAGACTTTAGATTTCCTAGGGGGCCTATTCTACTAAGTGTTTTAAATTCAGCAAGGTAGAAATGTGGATTGCTTACTGCCTCCACAAGCCAAGATCATAAGAGGAGCTTGCTTCAAGCCCAGTCACTGGGTCAGCATGTGAGGCTTAAGGGACTTTGCAAACGAGACAGTAGTCAGTAATGCCAAGAGTGTTTTTATACCTTTGATTTATTTTCTTTATTTTTAATTACGTATTCAGAAGTAGTTTTACATAAAAACAAATGGGGTAAATTTACTTCGAGAAATGCAGCAATACATACAGTTAGGCTAGAGCAACTCTACATTAAGATGTTGGCACAAATGAAAATTTTGCAGTCGTGCCACCCAGAACTAAATGTATACAGGCCAGTTTTGTACATGTTTGTGATGGCTGATCTCTGGTCATCAACTCTCTGGTTATCAGATTTTAGGATCACCATGGAAACTAGTGTCTGCTCATGTCTGTAAGGTGAGGTGGGAGGATCCCCCTAAACTGTAGCAGGCACCATCCCATGAGAAGGATCCCTGGTCTGTATAAAAAGAAGAAAGTTAGCTGAGTATCCAGAATTCATCTTTCATTACTTCCTCCCTGCTCATGTGACACCAGTTTGCTGCTTCTGCCATGTAGGCTTTCTCTCAAAACTGTAAGCTGAAAATAAACCCCTTTCCTTCCTTAAGCTGCTTTTCATCAGGTATTTTGTCCAAGTGAGGAGAATATAACTGAGAAAAATGCTCCTGAAAAGAAGTTGTTAATATAAGTAAGAGAATGTGTCCACATGTAATCACATGGATCATGCTTTTCTTCAACAACAGTAAACAGTACTGCAGAGACACAGGCATGCACATTTCTAAAACACGATCTTACGTGTAGTTGGCAAAGACCACATTCACAATAAATACAGTTTACTCTTCCTTGTAGAAACCAAATACACTAAACTATAAAAATGTTGACCATTGTTTGAAAGTACCAGCTTAATTAAGATTGTAAAGATGCTTAGATGTTTACTCAAAAGAATTGGCTTCTGAGAGCCAATACTCTTTTACAGTATGTAGGTTATTGGTTATAGTATAGGATTTAACTGTTAAAACACTGAAAGGTAACTATTTAGGGAAGAGGCAGAAAAAGAGAAAGGGTACAAGATAATTTTAAGGTACAGTAGCATAATGATATTTTAGGAAGATAAGATAAATTTGATCAAGGCTAGCTAAAATTTGGACACCCCAATAGATATTCTGCCTGATAATTGTTATCACTCATTTCTGAACCTTTGTTCCATGAATGACAGGCTATGTGGGAGCAGCAGTGTTTGGGATCATTGGGATCCAAGTGCAGGCACACCCATTCCTTTCCAGTAAGTGACTTTGGTGGTTCCCACCTATAGAAAATGGTCCAGTGTCCACTGGCTGTTAGGTTAGTTTCTGATCACAGATGCCCCTTCTGGTACCTAGTGCTAACATCTTCGCCTGGTTGGCTCCTTTTTTGGTACCTGTTTGCAGACTGATCATGGTCTGATCAGAAGGTTGTCAGTTTTCATTCTGGAATCATAAAGATGCCTCCTAGTCCTTTAGTGTGCTATGCCTGGATGGCTGGCACAGTTGTTGGTTCCCATCTGCAAACCAATTATCCTTTGGCCAGTCTTTAATTTTTCTTCATCTAAACATCTTGCTTTATTTTTTTGTATACATTGCTTCAAGGTCAATTGTTGCATGGAATCCTTTTAGCCATACCTGCTAGTCTGAACCTGGGCCATGCTTTCATCCTGAGAAAGATCATTTGTGTCAAATATATCATGTGGCTTCGTGCTGTAAGTCTGAATAGCTTTAATACAGTTGCCAAAATTCTGCAACTGAGGCCAGTTTAGCAAGGACTTTCTGATCACCATGGAGCCTGGCTGTAGCTTGTTTATGAATTTCCAGAGGATGTGCCATCCTTTAGATACAGCCGGAAGTTGGTGCCAATGCTTATACCAGTTGCCTCTTCTACCAAGTTCCACAGGGCTTCTGCCTATGATCATACATGGATACAGCCTGCTTCTGACTTCAGTGGAGAGTCTTCCCTTGTTAAGAGGGCCCCAGTGGATGGGGAGACTCAGGGCTGCTTTAGGTATAATGATTTTCTTGAACTTGGTTTCCCTCTAACTCTGTAGGACATGCTTGGTATTTTATCTTCTGTTCAGCACAGGTGCCTGGGAGATTCATGTGTGTCCATCGAGCCTGAGTCACTCCAGAGGTGAGTGAGATTGGTCAACACCCCATCCCCAGCCCCTCATGGTTCTCTGAAGTTACACCTTTGATTTTTACCAAGCTTTCCAGGACCCTGCAAATTCCTTTTTTCAAGCTGTTTTAGGAAGCACATTGTATGAAGACAATGATTCTTAGCAGTGTATCACAGTGGAATTGACTGAGCAGTTTTAGAACCTGAAGTTGGACCTGACATCTCTCTCTCTCTCTCTCTTTTTTTCTCATGCCCATTGGTTTTTTTTTTTAATTAAGTAGAAATTTTGTATGGGCACATCTTGTGTTGATACCATCTTTTCCCTCCTCTCTGCACTGTTCCCATTCCACTGAGGGCCCTCCTCAGTGGGATTGCTGGCATTCACCATGGGGTTGTGGGTTATGAGTTGTGAAAGCAGCAGTCAGTCAATGTGGGGGATGGGCAATGCCTCTGGATATTTTCTCCCACTCTGTGGCTCTTACAGTCTCCCTCTCTGCAATATTCCCTGAGCTGCAGTGAGTGTGTTTGAAGTCTCCTTTAGAGTTAAGCTCTCAGCAGCTTCTGGATTTCTGCTTTGGAGTATTTTGAGTATCCTCAGTCTGTCTCTATCACCCGGTGCTGGTTTTGTCAGGCTCTTTGTGGGAGCAGCCTTCTTGCTCATCTCGCCAATTCCTCTGTGGCTTCACCTGGGCCCTGGCTGATGCACAAAGGGTGGTTTTATTTCCTTGGTTTTTACTGCCTTCTGAAAAAGAGAAACAGAGAGTGAGATCAGCATAGGGTAAATGGAATAAGCATTGCTAATTTGTTAATTAAAAGAGAATTTGATGGGTGTAGCTTCTCTTTTGGCCAAAGACTAGTAGTGGGAACTTCTCATTGGAGCCCATGATCTTGGTCCCCATAGGATTCTGACTCAGTTCCCAGTTCCAGCTATGGGTTCCTTTCCACTGAGTGGATCTCTTAGCCAATCAGAGAGCTTTTGGTTACTCACCTAGGCTGGGTGCCACTATTGCACAGGTATGTGCTTCCTGCCAGGCTGGTTGCTTTCGTATAGCAGTGTCCCCTGCTAGCTCACAATGTTGTTGGCCATCTCCCCCCAAGCAGCTCATGTAGCACTTTCCAGCACTATACAAACAAACCATCTGGGAACTGGCTTCCTTCCAGATTCCAGCTGGGTCTCTCCATGGTCTGTGTCTGCAGCATGTGGTGTCTTCACCAACAGGATCTTACCTTTTACCTCAGATGGGTAATCAAATGCTTTGAGAAAAGCCTGTCTTGTTTTGGGGACCAGGTCTCTATGATCAGCCGCTCAAATGTGGTTTGTAATGCATTTCTGGCCCTGGGAATTACAGGCTAGGGTCAAATGTTTTAGGGTTAGGCTTCATCCTACCTTTTCCAGGGCCCTTCTTACCAGATGCTCTCTACATACTCTCATTGAGGGTTATATCCATTAGTCTGCTATCAGGAGGAAGGTTTCTATGGTGCCCATGTATTTTAGATTTCATTTTGTGCATCGTACCTGCCATCTTGACCATCCTCTCCCAGTGACCATGCTCAGCCTTTTGCCTATACCTGTCTTTTGCGATGAAAGTCCATCCAGTTTAAATTTGAGCACTAGGATTCATTTCTCCAGAAAATCAAATTTCTGCATGCAGCCACTCTGAATTTTCATGGCCCTATTAGCACTTAGTGTGGGTCTGACTATTTACAGGTACTTCGCTTTTTAGTGGCTTCATGTGTAAAAGCCTCTCCAATCAAATTACATTAGTTAAAATTAAGTGTTTCAAAGCCCCTTCCATGCTTTATTTCAATTGTGTTTTATTCTACTATAGAACCATGTATTATGAATAAGATAATCAAATGTGGAAGGGCTTCAAGTTCATTAGTGGGGACAGAAGAATGGAAAAGTGGGTCATTATGAAAAATCCACAATATATTGTTTCTGTCGTTAATGGTATCACTTTATAGTCCTGTTATGGACACACATCTTTTTGCTCCACTAGATTTTGAGTAACCTGTGCTTTTAAAGGTACTATTTATTTTTGCATTGTCTGCGCCCACTGTTGTGACCAATACTGGTATGCATTGTTAGTTTCTGTGTCACCCACTGGACTAAGTGCTCCACATGTATCCTCTCATCTCAAACTCCACTTTGGTATAAATAACAGGTGCATGAGTAATGTTCGACCAATGAATGAATCAGTGCAGAAGTGATACCCAGAATAGTACTATTCCTCTTGCACAATTAGAGAGACATATTAGACTCAGTTTTCTTCCCTTTCCTTCCTTTAGGTAGGCTGCATTCTGGAAAAGGCTGTTGTCACCCTCTCTATCTCACACCATGGGTATGTGAGAGCCTTGTCTCTGCCTCCTCCGGTGGATGAGGAGATGTGAGGATACCAGTGTCCATTTGCTTCTTCAGCTGCTTACTCTCTTGCTTTGGTGAAACTTCCTATGAAGCGTTTTTCTTTTGAAATAACTATTGGATCACCCTTGTTTAGTGGTACTTCTGTGTTGGGAACAGTCAATATTCCCATGTTAAAATGAAGCATTGGCGGAGGAATTATTTGGGGGCCCAAGGGAGGAGAGAAATAGCTAGGGAGAAGCAAGGGCTTGTGACAATATTTATGTCTTTGGGTTAGGTATTTAAACATACCTTTGTCCAGTGGAGTTCTGGATTCATTTAGTGAAATCTAAGTACCACAACTAAATGAAATTAAATCTTGGAATTGAAATATGAAAAGAGAAGAAGAAAAAAGTTTAGAAGATGAATATTTCATGTTGCTTGTGAGTAGAAATTATTTGGTCGACTTGATGAGCATATCAGGGGAATAGCAGTTGTAAATACTTTAGTTTTATGGATATGACTGTCAATTAATAATTTATTTAATTGGAAAAAATAGATGACACATTCTAAAATTACAGCAGTCACAGGCAATAAAAATCTTGTTACATATTCCCCAGGATTACTAAATAAAATAGAATTTTGAAGTAATGCAAAACTGTACTTTCTGCAGATTGCTCAGAGCTCTACATGAGCAAGGATCTGTGAACCGTGTGTAAGTTCACAATAGCTGATTACATGGTAATTTCTTGTATGTTGTGATTCAACCTTCTCTGAAGAATAGAAATATACCAAGGGAGACAATACTCTTCTTAGCTTGTTGGAAAGGGGCTGGTCCTCAGCCACGGGGACACTTGCTAAATGTACCTGCTGAAAATAAAATCAAATAAAATAAAAAATAAAAAAATTGAGGCTAAAGAAGTGTTCTATCTGTGGTCAGCTTGGCTTTGCACGATTACTTTATACTAGAGTAAAGTATACTAGAGTAGAGTGGGTTAGTCACTCCAGTGTGAGCTCTGTGAGGAAGACCCACAGTTGCTACTTTTGTCTAGTTGGCACTGTGGTTGGCAGCAGGCAAGCCATTGTGTTTACCTGAAGAGAGAGATGCAATGTGAGAAAGTATACTGTGTTGTTACACTGATCTGGGCAAAGTGATGTGTAGGGATGACAATTGAGGCAAGTATAGATTAGCCATTGAGAGGCTGCATGGAGGTTTTAGGAACTCAGAGTAGGGCTGGAGGGATGACTCAGCAGTTAAAGGCACCTGCTTGCAAAGTATCTATAATTTCGTTTTCTATAATTTCATAGTCCACCACACTTCAAAAATATCAAAATGGAAAATTCCAAAAATAAAAAAATGATGAAATTTAACATATACTTTTGTGAGTAGTGGATTGAACCTTATGCTGTCTTGCTCTGTCCTGTGTGACGTGACCCCTTCCTTGTCTAAGTACCCATACATTATCTAGCTATGAGCTACTTAGCAGCCATCTTGGCTGCTAGATTGACTGTTGTGAGGCTGTAATAGTGAATACAAATTCTTATTGAATATTGTGCCAGCCCACATAATTCTACCTCAGAAATTTTCTTCATCTTCTTTTCTCCAGCTCCACTCTCATTCCCATCTTCAGTTGTCCCCAACTATTCTTCTACCTTCCTACAGGTTGTTTCTCTCCATCATATATTTCTCTGTAATGAATTCATATGAAGTATTACAATCTAACTTAACGTTGTAATTTTAGTTTTTACTCCCAATACCAAGGGCCTTGGGCATCTTC
The DNA here is from genome assembly GCA_004024765.1 of Zapus hudsonius. Lineage (NCBI taxonomy): Eukaryota > Metazoa > Chordata > Mammalia > Rodentia > Dipodidae > Zapus > Zapus hudsonius. Next base: position 38,391 of record PVHP010007550.1, read on the forward strand.
CACTAAGCTCCTCAGCTCCGTGATGCTTTTTAATGAAAAAAATTAATTATTTCTTCTATGTCAGAATGCTAATTCCAGACCTTCTTTACTGCCATGTACTACTCCATTTCCTGGACCAGAGGTTAGCCTGTGGCAGCATTCCGTAAGTGTCTATGGGCTGAGTGATAAATACTATTCACTATTGATATAATCTCACTGTGATGTGCATCATGTCTGAGTCATTCTGTTGTTTGCAACATGGTTTAGGAACAAAACACAGGGCAGCTTTTAAACAAGCTCCTTTGGAATCAGTCCTTCCTCAGATAGGGAGAGAAAGATCAGGAAAGCAAACCTCAAGACAATATTTAAGAGAGATGACTACTTTGGAAAGCAAAGGCTAGAAGACCTAGATCTACCACATTCCCTTCGGGACCATGGCAAAACATACCGGTTAGATCTGAGCTTGTAGCTTACATGCAAAGCCTAGTATTTTTGGACTAGGCCATTGACAATAGTGTAGACAACTCTTGGATTATATTCTTGTGTGAGTTTTTAGCTAGTTAAAAAAAAAACCCAAATCATCATAGCTATACAAATGTCATTCAGTCTGTTTCCATGGTGACTGCCAATGGTGAGAATTCAGAGTTGTGAAAGACCTGGGGGCTTTTCATGACCATTCAAGGGTTATCTCTTCCTTTTTCAGAACCTGTGTATTTCAGTAAACTTTCCCTCATGCTTCGTCTTTGTTTATGAAATATAACAATCTATTATTTCAAAAAGTATCCTATTAGCTGGGTGAGGTGGCACAAGCCTATAATCCCAGAACTCAGGAACTCAGGTCCTGGGATATAGAATGAAAAAAAGAAGAAAAGAAAAGAGAGATGAGAAAGGACCCTGCTGGTGGCTTTGCTGACCGTGACTCCGTTTCCATCTGATCAGAAGCCAGCCAGCCCCCTGAACAGAACAGCTTCGTCCACCCACATTCCTGGAGGTCATTCAGAATTTAGGAGAGTCACTGATTCTGTATTATCGGAAAAGTTGGCGTGTGGCTTTCCCCATATCTTCTTACTGTAACCAAAGTTCAGCGGAGAATTCCTAAATCTCCTTTCATGTTTCTTTCATTGCTTTTCAGGCTCATGGTCTTACTCTCCTGCTCTATTTTGCTTATATTCAATTTTTATATTGGAAGCCTCAAAAATTTTGATAGGCTGTTTTTTAGGTTATTATGCTAATTCAAAGAGGCCTTTGTTTTGACTTAATTATATTTGAAGACTGGTTAACACACGCGTTGGCTTGAAAAATCAGTCAGAATCACTGCAGACACTGTGGAAATGATGACTAAGCCAAAATAACAACCAGGAAGTGTCCATGGTGTTGTGCTAAGTGACAAGAAAACTCAGGTCAGATGTTTAGGAGAACAGCGGCTCTACTCTCCCATGATCATTTCAACGGTTCTCAATATTCTTCAGGGCTTCACATTTTTTAAAAAAATATTTATTTTGCACGCACGCACACATTTGTGTGTGTGCCCACATATGTGTCACAGTATGCACGTGGAGGTCAGAAGACAGCCTTAAGGTCACCTTCTGACACAGTTGAAGCTGGAGCTGGGGACCAGGGTGGCAGGCTTTGCAAGCAAGTGCCTTTACCTGCTGACCTATCTCCCCAGCCCTGCAGCTCCACTGTTTCATGGTGCCAGTTAAGTGACTCAACAGCCAGTATGTGCTGACCCAGGCTGACCAGGGTGGATACCAGCTTCAGAGTTAGAGCAGAACACTGGAAAGGGTTGTCTCTTTGCCAGGGGGAAGGTTTCAAAAACCAGGGGAGAGGGGCCTGGGTGGGTGGGTGGGGCAAAAAGGTGGGTGGGAGCTCAGTGCAGTGGCTACAGAGGAAGTATACAGGAATTTCAGTAGTTTGACAATCAGTATGACTGAACTGGTTCTCTTAGTTTCATTTTAGGCCTACAAGTTCGACTTCAGTCTGTGAAAGCGCAGCCGCCAAGTTGCCTCTGACCACAGTTGTAGGTTGGTTCCAATTCAGATTGTCATCAAAGCCTTTTGTGTTCACCTCTTCACACTACTCTGTCCTATGCTGACAGCTGCAAACTTTTGGGCACAGTGGATCTGAATAGAAAGAGTTACTGTTATAGGAGGAGGAGCTACTGGGAAAGATGGGCCAAGGGGGACAGCATTAGCCATCAATCACTCATCCCAGCCGAGATTTCAACAGAAATTTAATAGGTCAGTCTCTGTAGCAATTGCAGAACTGTTAGGCACAGTTCAGACTAAATCGGGATGTAGATGGAAGCCAGCTGCTTTTGATAAATGGCTCATCGTGGCTGAGTGTTCTGCAGTAGAGTGAGCTTGCATGGGTGATGTCACGAGCCCCTCAAATGGATGGGGCTAATAGATCAAAAGCAGAGCCTGATGCCAAAATGAAAACAGTGAACTCCAAGAAGGAGTTACTCCTTCATGTAAGGAATCTGGCAGCCTTTCTCTTCTTCAGGGGTTCAGTCTCTGCTCCACCCTAGTTAGCTTTAACTTCTGGGGGATGAGGCTCAGTTGGTGAGAGCTTGTCTAGCATGCCCAAAGCCCTGGGTTCAATCCTCAGCACTCCTTACAAAGGGTGTCGTGGCACGCACCTGTAGTCCCAGCACTTGAGAGGCAGAAGCAGGAAGATAAGAAATTCAAGGTCATCCTTGGCTACGAGCAAGTCTTAGGCCAGCCTAGGATACAAAATGTGCTTGAGCTTTTCTTGTCTAAAGGATTTGAGACACTTGAGTGTTTTCTTTTTTAAAAATTTGTATTTATTTATTTGTGTGTTTAAGCCTGAATGTGTGTTCATGTGTTCATATGTGTGTGTGTGTGTGTTTGTGTGTGTGTGTGTGTGTGTGCGCGCGCCAGGGCCTTTGCCACTGTAAAAGAATATCAGACAGTTGCACCACTTTTTGCACCTGGCTTATGCCGGTGGCTTGAGAATTTAACCTGGACCTAAAAGTTTTGCAAGCAAGTGCCCTTAACTGTTGAGCCATCTTCCTAACCCCTCACATGTTTTCTTAATTTACATTTTCCAAGGTGGATACTTGCTCTAGGGATTAATATGATATCAGGAAAGGTTGGTAAATCTCAAGCACAGCCCTTGTTGAAATTCTGCAAGCTTGTGTACGAACAGATCAGAGGTGGAGGGTGGAGATCTTATTTGAGCAGATGGGTCTCAATATTTAACATTTCAAATGAGTAGTAGGATTAAACAGGCAGACTGTGTCACCAATGAATGATGCATACAATGATTACTGAAGTGAACCAAAGCCAGGGAAGATAGAAAAGTGAACGCCCCAGTCATATGTGTAGCCCATAGTTCTCAGAAGTTCCGTTTTATTGTAGAAGAACAGACATGTAGAACATAATTTAAGAGCTATGGTGACATATTCATTTTAAAAGACAGTCATATCCATGCTCATCTGGTGTAGCTCATCGGGAGTGAGGCCAGGACTAGCTGAGGTATTTGGTTGACGATAGTTGATGAGGATGACAATGTGAGACCTTTACACAAATTGCCTTCATAGATGTGCAAATAACAAGCTTGATAAGATTTGCTAAAAACAAACCAAGCTAAACAATTCATTGACTTTAGCTTTTGGGAGATATAGAAAAAGAGTAGCTTGGACTGGTGCCCAGGGCTCTCCTAGATAATAGAAGAGGAGAGTGTGTTTCTTGGATGGGAGCCACTTCCCTAGAAGATGCAGTCTTGGGAGGACCTTTCCTGGTGATAAGAGAATCTCCCTTGACTATGCCTTAGCAACATCTGGTCTTCTGGGGAAGATGGACTCTAAGCTCTTCACCCTGAATAAGGTTTAATGAAATTGCCCTGGGACACATGCTTCATGAGGCTTCCTGGATCACCATGATGACTGCTTTCTCACTTGGTTAGTGTTTCACCGTCACCTGGTTGTCTATTGATTTTAGGCTCTGTAAGTGTGAGTACAGAGGCTTGAGAAACTCGTAAGAACCTGGATGGTGGACCCAAGAATTGATGGGTGTTAGCCTCTCATGGAATGGATATTGGCCAATGGGCAATGGGAAAGGAGGATAGAATACCTGGGCTTATATTTGACCAACTCATTAACTGATGAGCATAGTCAACACATGCTATTATTCTTCCTAACATTACACTGCTATCATTTGAATGTCTCCTCCAAAATTAATGGTGAAATTTAATTGTCTTTGGGATATTAAAAGACGAATAAGTCACAAGGGCTCTGACCTCATGAACATATTAGTGTTGTTACCATGGGAGTGGGTTAGCAGCTCAAGGGTGGATTTGTTAGGAATTCGGCTTCCTCTTGTCTGCTCTCCACCTTGCACACGGCACTAGCCCTTCTGTCAGATTGTACTGTAGTGAGAAGGCCTAGCCTCCAGTATCGTGAGCTACGTAGCTTCTATTATTTGTGATATCCGAAGTCTGTGCTATGCTGTTTTTGCAGCAGCAAATGAACTAAGACAAGACTGAAAATGGATGCAAGCCCTTTTCCTATTGATAGCTTATGTTTATATGATGACAATATCAGCCTTTCTCAAACCCCAGCGCTAGAGAATAAAGTCCCAAGACCCCAAGGCACCTATTTTGCATATTCAATTAACTTCTATGCCATTCTTGAGAGAATTGAGAGAGCTAATTATTCAAATCATCTGTATCACATGAATCTGTTGTGCAATCCTGGTCATGAAGGGCTGGCCTAGATGTTTTCCTGGGACTGCTCTCACTGCCCTTGTACAAGACAGGAAAGAAGTGTTTATTTGTAAGGTCTTCAGCTCTAACCTTTCTTAGATTAAGTAACAAAAGAAGTGAATCACATGACCATTATCTACTTAGTAAATATTTCAATATCTATTAACAGCCAAGACCCATGAAAATATTGATGATTGAAGCTCAAGGCCTAGTAGGAATTCATATAGACAGATATTAGATATCATCACACCAGGTCTTGTGTAACAGACGTAAAAACTGACATAAGAATTGAGCTGAGGGGGTGGAGAGATGGCCCACCGGTTAAGGTGCATGCTCACCAAGCCTAACCACCAGGGTTTGATTCCCCAGTACCCACATAAAGCCAGATGCACAAAGTGGCTCATGCATCTGGAGTTCATTTGTAGTGGCTAGAGGTCCTGGTGCACCCATTCTCTCTGTCTCTCTTCTCTCTGTCTCTCTCTCTCTGCTTACAAATAAATAAAAATATTAAAAAAAGAATTGAGCGGAGATTAAATTCTTTTGTCAAGTTGTACACTTGCCTCACTTTCGTGCCACACACAGCTTATGTAGCATTGTTGAATCCTAGAGATTGTTACTAAAATAAACTACCTATAAGAAAACTATGATGTTGCTGTTTTTGAGGTAGGGTCTCATTGTGTAGCCATGGCTAGCCTAGAATTCACTATGCAGAGGAATCTGACCTTGAACTCATGGGTGATCCTCCTGCTTCGGACTCCTGATTGCTCAGGTTATAGGCATGTGCCACCATATCTGGCTCTATGATGAAATTTTCTTTTTTTTTTTTTTAAACTTTTTATTGAGCTGGGGATAGGCTCAGTGGTTAAGGTGCTTGCCTGCAGTGCCTAATGATCCCTTCCCAGAGGTTCAATTCCCAGGACCCATGTAAAGCCAGATGCACAAAGTAGTGCATGCATCTGGAGTTGGATTGCAGTGACTGGAGGCCCTGGCAACCCATTCTTTCTCTCTCTCTCTCTGCTTGCAAATAAATAAATAATTAATGAAAAATATATTTATTTATTTGCAAGCAGAGAAAGGAGAGAGGGGGGAGAGAGAATATTGGTGTGCCAGGGTCTCTAGCTGCTACAGTTGAACTCCAGAAACATGCACCACTTTGTGCATCTGGCTTTACATGGGTACTGGGGAATTGGACCCAGGCTGTTAGACTTTGCAGGCAAGGAAGGACCTTAACCTTTGAGCCATCTTTCCAGCCCTGATGACATTTTCTTGATCATTCATATTGCAACAACATTTTTGTATTCTTCAAATACAGTCTCCACCCCCCATAGTTCTAGATCATATCAAATAAGAAAGGGGTGCTGGAGAGATAGCTCAGTGGTTAAGGCACTTGCCTGCTAAGCCTAACAACCCTGGTTCAATTCCCCAGTACCCACATAAAGGCAGATGCAGAAAGTGGCACATTCATCTGGAGTTTGTTTGCACTGGCTGGAGTCCCTGGTCTGCCCCTTCTCTCTGTATGTCTCTCGTCCATCTCTCTGCTTGCAAATAAATAAATAAAATATTTAAAAAAAACAAGAAAAGGGATTGAAACATCTAATCTTTAGGTAATTAGGTAGGTTAATAATAACAGATTTATTATTAACTCTTACACTTTGCATGTCAAGAAAGGTAGACTATTGAACATTTTATTTATTTATTTCTATACAGGTATAAACAAATAATGCATAAAAATCTGCTTTCAAAATATTCCTGACTGTGCTTTTCATCAACGCTGTTAATAGGGGCATTTAGTGCCAAATTCTGAAGCATATTTGTCATTTATGTTTTTAATCATAAAAGAAGGTCTTAAAAAGTGCCATTTAAACTCTACTCACATATTTATGAAAATTCCTTTGCTAGGTCTAGGGTAGACAAAGTCTCTCATTGGAATGTGCAATTTTGTAAAACACTCCAGAGCATTTCAATTATATAAACAGCTCTAGCAGAATTCCCCCAGGAGACATGGTCTGGAGAATGACCTTGAGCACTGTTCATTGCCATGGCTCTATGAAGGGCGGCGTCAGCGCAGAAAATGTGCTATTTAAAGGAAGCAAAGTAAAGACTAATTGCTGGCACATAATTTTTCAGATGGAGATGACACACTTATGACATTCATGAATTCAAGTTGAATTCTGAAAGCAACGAGGATGAGTGTTTGTATTTCAAATGTGATGAAGAATTTGAAGAAAATAGTGACAGACTTTTCCATTGGAACACAAGATCTGAAAATGCAAAATTTAACATTCTATCATAAGCTTTACTGAAAATCTGCCAGAAACCCAAAATTTTAAAACCATGTTCTAGAAGAGAGGGTAGCAATCAGTACTCTTGCATCATGATGAAATAGATGCTCAGGAATTTCTCCTTTTTTATTTTCCATTATGGCCCCTGTACTTTCCTCTCCCTCATTCTGGGCTCAATTTAGGGTCACAATGGAATGAACTTCAATCTATCTCTTATTCCTTATTAAGCACAAATCGTCATAGTAGTTGCTTATTTCTCTTGGGCAAGTGTAGGAAGAGATCTCATTTTCTTTTCTAGAAAAGATTACATGAGAAGTGTACTCAGTAGAAAATCATTTCAAGGGCTTTCATTTCTCTATGATTTCATTTTTCAGTATTCTCAAAATTACCTTGAAAGTCAATCCACTGGAGAACAATGACCATTACCTTCTTTTCACAAAGAATATTTATTTGTCGATCCCTCATTGAATTTTGGACACAGCCTCTTATATTGATGTAAACATAAGAAGTACAGTAGGTTGGCTGGCTCTTCTCTGGAGCAACACATCCTTCAGAAATTCTCTAGCGAGATGTCCAGGAGATGGCTTTCAGTGGAGGTGCCTGGATGAGAAAACTAGCACCTTTGTTCCTGTAGGGTTCAGACTTCTGTTCTATGGGCTGTGTGATCTACCTCTCTAGTAGCTTTGACCTTGAACCAATGAAGAGTTCACAGAATGAAATGCTCAGGGCTCTCCTGGTAGTGAGCCAGGAATAGCTGTGCCTACAAAGCCAAGCAAGCCTCCAGAAAGAATGTGCAAACAAGGATGGACTGACTAATGACTGGTACAGATGAAATGTGTGCAAAGCAGCAAAATAATTTTGCTTTTGTGATCACTCTTTTCCACTGAGCTTTCTGGAAGAGTATCGTTAATCTGAAATTCACATGTGAGATGGGTTTAGTCTGCCTTTTGCCAAATAGCTTCTCTTTATGCAGCTTTATCCTCTGCTCCTGTTTGAGACCATTAAGGAACCATTTCTTGTGCTAAAATATTTGAAACAAGGGGTCGGGGAGATGGCACAGAAGTTAAAGGCACTTGATTGCAAGCCTGATGACCTGGGTTCAATTCTCCAGAACCCATGTAAATCTGGGTGCCAAAAAGTGGTGCATGTATCTGGTGTTTATTTGTAGCAGCAAGATCCTGGTGTGCTTTGCCCACACACATACACATGCTAATAGATAAATAAAAAATAAAACAAAACATAAAACCATGGCTCTATTTAGACCTCCTAGTTGATTATTTTAACATGGAACTTATCACCCCTAAGTGATGACCAAAGTCAAGGAACACCTCTAGCTCTAGTCACCTATGGGAAGTCAAGGACAAATATGTGCAGAAAACAGAAGGTATTCAGTGAGCAAACATTTTTGGAGACAGGGTCTCACCATGTTGCAAAGACTAGCCTGGAACTCACCATCCTCCTGCCTCAGCCTTTTGAGTGCTGGAATTATAGGTGTGAACCACTATGCCTAGCAATGTGCTAGTGAACAAACTTTTGATTGAGAAATACCAACTAATTGGTGTTTAATAGAGATATATTTTAAAAAAATATTTGTTTATTTGCAAGGAGAGAGAGAGAGAGAGAGAGAGAGAGAGAGAGAGAGAGAGAGAGAGAGAGAGAGAGAGAGAGAATGGGCTGCCAGGACCTCTAGCTGCTATAAACAAACTCCAGATGCATGTGCCACTTTGTGCATCTGGCTTCATGTGGGCAATCGGAAATCGAACTCAGGTTATTTGGCTTTTTAGGCAAGTGCCTTAATTGCTGAGCCATCTTTCCAGTCCCATCATAACTTTTTAATAGAACAATTTAAATTATGACAAGGCATTTTCATGTGCCAGGCATCATTCCAAATGCCTAACATTTATTAACTCCTTTATGCTTCCTAACCCTGTGAAGCAGGTGGCACTCCTGTCCCCTCTGAGGAACCTACTCCTCTTGAAAGTGGAGACTGTTTCACTCACAGCATCCAACATGTAAGAGCTGTATCAGAAAAACAGCCCTGTTCTCAGCTATGCACACTGAGAGGTTAAATGCATTACTGTAGCCCAGACTTTCCTAACTTTAGCTGTGAGCATCAGTTCTACAGAACTGAAAACTAGCATGCATAGAAGGCTATGCAGAGACTCAAGAATAAAGACTAACTTAACCATGGGATATCTACAGTACCACTTCCAGAAACAGTCATTTAAGGAGACTACCCTGTCCTCTGTGCTGTTAACTACAATGGATTCTGAAGCGGAAGCCTTAACAGTGATTTATTTTTGTAAATATTGACAGTTATTCCAAAAATGTGTCTTCCTTACCTGTCTTGGGGGCTTTAGTTAGAACATGGAGCTAGGCAGGACTAGAGACCAGAGAGAAGGTCTACCTTGTGTTCCGCACACAGGTGCCAAGGGTTTGTGGGTCACTCATGGGGACACATTATCTGGCCAGTATTTTTATCATGGAATTAGATGATTGAAAAAAATTGCATGGACTGTTACATTCTATTTAAATTAGCTATCAGACCCTGACTCCGGGTAGAAAGGATAATGTGATGGGGGGATATATGTGTGGTACAAAGATTTGTAGGGAGTGCGGTTGAAGTGACTCATTAGGTTCCCAATCCATCACCTCTTAATCTTACACCTCCTTATTAGAAAATTCCTGAAAACCTGGAGAAGACCAAGAGTAAAGCCACGAGACTTATGAAAAACAGAGAACCAGGATCTGAGAAGAAGGGTTAAAGTTATAGCTATTCTTAGTCTGCAGATATTTACATGTAGTTGCTAACTGCAGATTGCATGAAAGAGGAGGGGCTCTACATAATTTATGTTTTTATGTAAATAGTTCATGTTGTGTTAGAGGAAAGAATCCACCTAGAAACTGTGAAGCACCACAGATACTGGCCTTGGTGGCTGTCACTAGCTGAGGTTGAAAGAAAAGGAGGAAGGGCAGGCCTCGAAGGGTTTGTCCCCAGCATGGATGCTGGAGGGGACAGAGAAGTGGCAAAGCAAATTGCCCTGGGAGACTCAGGACTGGAGAAGGGGGGGACAAAGCAGAGTTAGGACTCCAAACTCCTGCAACCCCAGCTCGGATGTGATTCTCTGGAAGCTTGAAGGGCGTCCTGATCTGTGTCTTCCACTACCTGCTCACACATGCACGTGAAGTGGGAAAGGATGGTGAACTTGGGTATTGGAGGGTGTAGTTGGGAAGGACGTTCTATATGAAATGATTTTCTGGGGAGAGAGGCCATGGTTTTCATCTACTTACTGAGGCTTTATTTGACTTAAAAATGAATAAAAAGCCACTGGTATGAATGACAAAGATCAGACTTATCCCAAGTTCAAAGATCCTTCATGATTGGTTTTTAACTTGCCCTTCCAACCTTGACCTATGATTTACATCATTGTCGTCTGAGGATGCTGACCACATGTGTCCGCTGTTTCCCCCTCAACATGCTTCTGCACAGCCATTCCTGTTGTCAGAATGTCTTTCTCTTCTCTTCTTTTCAGTCAACATTACTTCATGTTTAAGAGGACCAGATGAGCTGGTTAGTTCTCTTTTATACGCATCTCTCTTGATTTTCTGGTCATGTGTCAATGAACATGACTTGGTGCAGATCTGTTTCCTTTGCTAGACTCTACGTGTCTCAGGCTGAGGGCTGCCTTATTTGATTCCTGTACTTCAGTGCTTGGCACTTAGCAGTGACAGAGAATGGCTTACTAAGTATGTCCACCTGGAGATGAGGCTGAGGATAATCAGGCATCCACCCTGAGTTTAGTCACTAAGAAGGAAAGCATTTTTGGAGGCACAGTAGAACTATGAGTTTGTGCAGAGACTCTGCATTAGTATAAATGCTTCTCTTACTAAAGGGACTACCTCCTGACAAAGCCATCATAGGTTGAACATACAGGGATCAAAAATACATTGCATCCAGCTACTTTTCTCCTTTCTGCAGTCAAATACCTAACAAAAGGGACTTCAGGATGGAAGGTTTTAATTTGGTTCACAGTTCAAGAATACAGTCCATCATGGCAAGGAAGGCCAGGATGGCGGGAACTTGAGGCAGCAGGTGACATTTGTAGTCAGGAAGCAAGAGTAGTGCTTAGCTCTCTTTCTCTCTTTTATTCAGTCCAAGACCCCAGCAAGGCCCTACCCACATCCAGGGTGGGTCTTCCCATCATAATTAACTGAATCTAGAAACTCCCTCACAAACATGTCCAGGGGTTGGTTTCCTAGGTGATTCTAGATTCTCTCACATTGTCATTATTAACCATCACAGCCCCACCTATCTACTAACTTAGCAGGGTGGGATACACAGAAGAATCTTGACCATTTCCCCTTGAGATGGCAGGGTGTGGCTTGCTGAGAGAGGATTGTGCCACATATTACCAGCTAGGGGGGAAGATCAAAAATCAAAATTTGAAATACGTTGCTATGAATACATATCACTTTTTATCATCATAAAGTTAAAAACTCTTAAATCACACCAAATCAGGAAGAATTTCAGTTTATAACATGAATGTTAAATAACACTATAGGGAATACTTTCTAGGGAATTTAAAACCAAAATAGAACCCCATCTGTCTCTCCTAAGAGAGACACAGTAGTCTGGCTCTTGTTTCCTCTTCTATGAATTTGTGATGTAGGATGGAAATCCCACAAAGTGAACAGCTGATGAACTAGACAAATGTCAGAGTTCAGATAATGAGAAAAAAAGCCACAAATGTTTCCCCTCTTCTTTGGCCTTCTCTTCACTGTGTCACTCAGTCAACTGTTCCCACCATGGACATGTTCAAGAGGAAAAGACAAAACTGGGTGCTTGTCAAAGCCTTGTGTAAAGGAAGCATTCATTCTCCCTGTTTAAAGCTCATACTTGTGTTTCTGAAGCATTGTGTTCACAAACCCTTTTTACTCAGTGGTTCCATGGAAAAAAAGTCCACTCATTTAGATGACATTAAGCTACTATGAAAGCAAAATATCATAGGATAGTTTAAAAATAATTCAGGGTTAATACTTTGTTATGTGTTATTAAAGGAAACAACTTTAAAAGAATATGAGAAAGCAAGCATTCATGGAAAATTCAGTTTGGCATACTTAATAAATATATGGCTCATTTTTAAAAGCCTGTTGCAGTCAGCTTTCTAGTTGCACAGAAAGAACCTGAACAAAAGCGGCTTGTGGAGGAAAGAGTTTATTTGGCTTATGGACCTGAGGGGGACTCCATCCTGGTAGGGAAAATGATGGCATGAGCAGAAGGGTGGACATCACCTCCGCCACAGCACTGCAAACAATGGCAGGAAGGCGTGCCAAATACTCCTGGTTTATAACCCCATAAGCCCGCCCCTAACAACACAGATCTAGTGAGGTTCTAATTTCTGAACTGCCATTAGCTGAGGATCAATCACTGAGGACAGTGTGGGGGACACCTGGATGAAACCATGACAAAGCCTAAATCCTTTTATGTGCAAATAATCAGTATAAAGGTATTTTTAGTCCTCACAAGTAGGCTTGATTGGGTTTGCTATATGAATATAATACTTGCCTTTATTTAAGCAGATTCATTGTCACAGATGTTTAAGCTACAGGTCCAATTTCCCCCTCTTTCTTAAGCATAGAAGGGAATGGGTATTCAAATGATTGAGCTTTTAACTGTGGTGTATTTATTCAAACTCAACTATTTGCATCACATGAACTATTGACTTGTATCAAGAGAACAGTGAATATGTCTTGAAACACTTTGAACACTGGGAGAAGAATTTGACCAGCAGGATGCCTTATAGTATAAACAACATGAGGATCTGTTTGCTTCCTAGAGGGAGTATCTGCTTTCTTAAGAGATTCTGAAGGTGTGGACCAGAAGAGGTTGAAGGACTCTTGTCCTGTGGTGTAAGCAGATAATAGCACTTCAACCATTTCTTTACACAGGCAGGAGGCAGGACTGAGCAATTTTGTCAAATACTTCTTATTTCTTAATATCTGTATTATTAGTTGACAGATGGGTTTCTGCCTGGAATCTTATTTCAAGAAAGTTGCCTCCTGCTAGATAATCGCCTTAAACTGCAATTGACAAGTGGGATACATTTCATTTCCTTAGATTTTGGATAAATACACTAAAAGTTATCCAGTTCTCCAATCTGTGGAACCTATTGTTTCAATAAATATTCGTTGAACATTTACTGTGTTCCAGATATTGTTACATACCCAGGGTACAATGGAAGCAATAAAGGTGTTCTTACACCTCTTACACTTCAGTGACACAGCAACAAACAGGGATTTGGATACAAATGTATTTACGTTACAGGATTTTTCATGTTTATCAAGAAAGTTATGACTAGAACTCAGTCCCTTTTATTTGTCTTTTGAGGTGAAAAAGGAGACATTTTATTCTATTATAATAATCTTATTTTTCTTTATAAAAAGATAATCTCTCCAGTTAACTTTTTCAGGCCACAGCTTCTGCACTTGGGAATAGTTGCAACTGAGGTCAGAGAGCAATTCTCTTTGACTTTTGAAGACCTTAAGGAGGCTCGCTTCTCAGCCCTCCCTTGGGAAATACTGAATCCGTCTTGAGTTTGCTCTGTTTCTACTTGCTGGTGATATTGGGAGAGGAAAATTCTGTCTCTCTAAAAATTGGATTTGATTCAAGGGAAGCGCATGTATTTGATTCAAGCGCATGGATTTGATTCAAGGGAAGCACACACACACACACACACACACACACACACACACATACAGTGGGGAGGGGGGGGGGGGGGAGAGAGAGAACAGAGCGAGCCTAGGCTGGTCCTTTCCCGCATGGGCAGAGTTGCCCAGCAGGCATGCTGTGGTCCCCTGGTGAACTGTGGTAGGTTGATGCATACGCTGAGATAGTGTTTCCTCTCCACTCTCTGGGATGCCAGATGGGCCCGGGACAGGCTTTCCACTCCATTGACCCTATTGTAGCATGGAAATTTGTCATGGCGTGAGTTCATCATGCATCATGCTCACAATTGGAAAGGACTACCTTAGAGTGTGGCTCAGAGGAAGGACTTTGCTGTAGGAAAGGCCTGTGATATGTTCCATCACCCAGGTCTTGTCAGGTTCCCTGGGGCCACCAGGAATAGAAAGATGAAAAGAGAAGCTAAAATTTCTATGTCCTATAACATCAAATACTTGCTCTATTGTGGGCAGAGAAAAGCTTGGAAGAATTTTTGTTTGGAGAAAATATTTTTCTTAGCACATATTTGGAGCACACTACTTTCCAGAAATATGCATGTCTGTACCACATTTCTGCAAAAGTTATCCAAGTGAAGAACTGGGAAGGCATATGACCTTCAGATCACAGTGTGGAGACAGCTTCATGGGAAGTGAACTTGAAATAGCAGAGTCCAGCCTGGGTTATTGAGCCCCACTGCTCTACAGCAGTGAGCAGTCTTGATGAGTAACCCAGGGCTGGGAAGGTGTTGGTGAGGATTATGGAAGGCCACAGATTTCCTTTGTAAGGTAGAGCATTTGTCCCAGGAGGAGTGAGAATTCACTGTGAGAAGGACTGAAAATGGAATCTCCCCTCCATTATGGTGTGAATATGAAATGTCTGTCACAGGCCCACATAGTAAAGTCTCCTACTGACAGAATGCTATTTCAGAAGGTTGTAGAACTTTAGGGGGATGGGAACTAGCTGGAAAAAGTAGGTCACACCTTTGAAGGTGACACCTGGTCCCCACTCCCTCCCTTATCCTCTGATCACTGTCTACCATCATGAGAACACTTGTCTCCACCACATGATCACACTGCCATGAGTTCTGCCCAAGTGCAGAAGAGCCAACACCATAGAATGGACCCTCAGAAACTTCTAGATGAGCTATGTAGTTTCTTGTTGTAGTCAGCTCATGCGATTGGGATGAACTCCAAAACAGGCAGTTATGGGGGAAGGGATTTATTGAAGCTACAGATCCAGGGTCAGTTTCAATATGGTACAAGAGGCTGCACCCCTTTCACAGTCCAAACAGAGAAAGAAATCCATCACCAGCCACATGCACCTGCATGCGCACACACACACCCACACACACCCACACCCACACCCACACCCACACCAGCAAACAGTAGTGAGCTCCTCAGAGCTCAGATATATGCTCTTTACACATGTATATCTGGAATTCCAGATCTGTCCCCAGAAACACCTTAAGTCTGGACACCTCCTCCAGCCAGGCAGCTGGAGAAAAGCCTTTAATAAACTTCTGAATCTATTGGGGGACATCCATTCAAACTACCACATTCCTCTTTTAAATGTTTTTCTCAGATGATTTTTTGACAAAGCTACACAAAAGTAACTAATATACCTTGTAAGAGGTAAGGAACAAGTAGGATTTAAGGCAAGGGATTGAGATTGAAGTTTGCTGTATCCTAAGGAGGATCCTTAAAAGGTTCAACTGGGTAAGCTGGTGTGGCTACTGAGCAACCATGCTTCGTATTACTTTAATTCTGATGTTGTAGCTCCCTTTAGTCAGCATCAAACCTTCAGTAATGTCTGCTATATATATCCACATGCAGTGCAGAGAGTGCTTCAGCCCTCTCTATTCCCAACAGGATGGTAAGGGTGGCTTTATGTGTACAGGGAACCATGTTTCTAGATTTCAGGGTGTCCCTAAGAGCCACAGAAGTGGAGGCCCAAAGTAGCTTTGAGAGAGCAAGAGGATCCAGTAACAGGTCAATAGAATGTGAACCAAAGCTTTCTTTCTCCCCTACTACAGGAAGATCAGCCCCAATGTGGGGGTGAGTGAGGAAGTTGCCGGCTATCATTGAGGGCCCATGGACACAGATCATTCTTGCACCGCTGTGCCTTTCATGGCCTGGAAGGTGTCATGCCTCGTGTCATGCATGCTCTCTTCAAGCTAAAATATGGAATGCTGCGAACTTTCACAATACACATATTCTACCTTCAGCCATTATAGCAATGACAATGAGATAGTCAAGTTCACATGGTAACTCGTCTAGGTTGTGGTCTGCTTCATGGGTCAAACTCCAGTAGTAATAGCTACTTTCTCATTGCCAGGACAAAATGCCTGACAAAAATCAGTTTAAAGGAAGAAGCGCTGATTTCAGCTCACCGCTTCAGGTTACAGGAAGATGCGATGGCAGGAGCTTGCAGCCGAGCTGGTCACATTCACTCCGTTGTGAAGACGCAGAGAGTGATGAGTGCTGCTCACTCCCCTTTTTCAAACATGTTATTGACAACCTCCATACACATCCACAATGTTCTCAGATCATAGTCCTCTCCCATCACTCCCTTTTGTCCCTCCCCCATACACCCTTCCACTAAAGCTCTTCTTTCCCACCAGCCCCTCTTCTGTTTGGATGTTTTTGACGTCATCGATTTTTGCCCTCATATCATGCAGGAGATCTCTTCTTTTTATATAGTCCAGGACTCTGGCCCATGAAATGGTATTGTCCTCACTCAAGGTATGGCTAACCTAATCTATGTAATCACTCACTGGTGAGCCTAGGTCCTGTCAAGTTGAAAATCAATATAAACCATTGCATTAGTCTAGATTGTTTTTGTGATGCTATTTTTAGATATGACTAACATTCACAATGGACAGAATTTGAGGAAAATAGATTATCTTTTACAATGTGGGTGGGCTCATGATTGAAGGTCTTCTAATTAATTTGGCTTCAAGGTTGCCATGCAAAACCCTTTCCTGAGTCCCTGGCCTGCTGGTCTGTCCCACAGATTTCAGTGTGAAGACTACACCATCAACTCTCACTGAATTCCTGGCCTCCTGGCTTGCTCTACTGTTTCTGACCTGACAGCCAATTCCTTGAAATAAATCTCTCTCTCTGTCTGTCTCTCTCTGTCTCTGTCTCTCTCTGTGTGATCAGTTGTTTCCCTAGAGAACCCTGGCCAAGTCAGGCAATCTAAAAGTGAATAGCTACTTAGTTGTGCTGCATGGGAAATAATACCTTAATAGATTGAGCATGTTTTGTTAAATTTCACCTAGAATCCACACTTACACTGCCCAAACCCCATTTCTGGCTAGGAAAACACAGAGAGCTGTTCTTAGTCAAGGCCTCTCGTTAAATCTTTTGAAGGCACTGCTTGCCCTCCTCCATCTCCTGGAGGGCTGTCCGGTGGACCAGAGCAGGGTGATGTCATCTCAGTTACCGGGTGTGGCTGTCTGTGGTAGGTAATCGAACCTTTGCTCAGGGAAGCGCATGTGCTGATGGTGTGTGGTAGCTTTAGAAACACTGTCTGAGATAGACCCAAATTGTTTTCTGATCCGAAGATTCTTCTGTGACTATCAAAGCCTTGCGGATGATGCTGGCCAGAAAGAATGTGCATGGTCATTATTGTGCCAATTTTATAATTCATCTTTTAATAATCTGTAACTGAAGAGCGAGTGGAATTCATCAAGCCCTGCCTGGTTTCTCACTGGGGAGTTTTCTGTGTTTTGTTTCCAAGCCAAAGCTGAGTGCAGCTGTTGGATCTGTCACCAGGATTCGACTTCACCCAAATATTGATAATAATGACTCCTGCCTCACATGGAAAGCATTTATTTAAATATTTGTAATGGAAAGACTGTTATTATTGATACTAAAACTTTGCAGTGAGAACATCAAAACGTGAACAAGACCTTCATCAATCGTGTTTGGAAAAAAGCTGTATCTTCCTCCTGCATGGTACACAGGGGCCTGGGCTGGTATTGTTGATCATCTGTTCTTCATAGAAACAGGGAGAAGTTATTACCAGAGAATAATTAAACCCACAGAAATGTCCAAATGCTGGCAGGCTACAGCCATCCCTACCACCACACAACAGCCTGTTATGATCAGCAAAATCAAACAGCCAGGGCTTTGAGTCAGAGGGGGGTAAATGGTGTAATGAATTTTCTCTACCCTGTTATTATTCCTCCCCTGGCTTTCCTGGATTACAGTCACAAACAGGTCACATCACATTTATGTGCCCTTTGTGCAAAGTGCTCTGGAGTGGAGCCTGGGTCCTGGTCTCACTGGGAGCAACTGTGAGGAATCAGCGTTGTTTCTGACCCCTGCCAGCACATCCCTGGAAGTCCTGTCCCCGCTGCTCCGTGTTTCCTTCCTGC
>PVHP010007551.1:0-10371 GCA_004024765.1 Zapus hudsonius
TCTCTCTCTCTCTCTCTCTCTCTCTCTCTCTCTCTCTCTCTCTCTCTCTCTCTCTCTCTCTCTCTCTCTCTACCTCTCTCTCCCTCTCTCTCTCTCTTCTTAAAAATAAAATATTTTTAAAAAAGAAAGAACTCCAAACCCTCACTTCTCAGTTGAGTGCTTTTCCTCGGGCCACAGTGACGCCCAAACTCAGTTCAGAGCAACTGTTCTGGAGTTTTGTTTTTGACTGTACACATTCACAACACATGAGAGAACTGGAAATGCCATGGCGGCTGGTGCCACATAGCATTGTCGGCATGAAACCTACTAATACTGACGCCCAACAAGTGTTGTATCCCCTTGCCCCCAAAAAGAAGGGTAAAGGGGTTTTCTGCCCAATACAGCACACCGTTGCTTCTCTGGAGCTCCTTCCTCAGGAGTCGTTGAACCAGAGAGAAGAGGAGTGGGTTTTGTTGTTTTGTTTTGTAGCTTAAAGGGTTTCATATTTTGTAGGCATGTTTCCGAAGCCATATGGGAACCAACTGTTTTTTATTCTTCATAGCCTTCCTGTCATGTCAGAGAGTTAATACTCTTAAATCTTGGAAGATTAACAGAAATTACATGAATTACATTTCATACATAAGTCATTCAAAAGTATAGCTTGACAAGTTAAGTGAAACCAAAGTTAGTCATTCTCATTATTCAGGCTTTTGTTTTTTCGAGACAGAGTCTCATTCTAGCCCAGGCTGACCTGACACCCACTCTGTAGTCCCAAACTGGCCTTGAACTCATAGCCATCCTACCTCTGCCTCCTGAGTGCTAGGATTAAAAGCTTGTGCCACCATGCCCAGCTCATTATTCAGTTTTTAAAGACTTTAAAAAACGTATTTTAAAAAATATTCAAGGGGGGGTCTAAGGACATGACATGCAGCCTTTCCATCTTGCTTCAGATTGTTAAAACTGATTTTTTAGAATTTTGAAAACAATCTGCAAATACATTCACGATGAAAAAAAGGAAGGTCCAGGTTGCAGAAACTTTATGAAAAGCCAGTGACATTCATATGCAGAAGAAAACCTTGGTCCAAAGCAAGGGCAGAAAATACCGTTGCTCTAGATTGGGAATGCCACCTGGAGCCTTCTCATCTGAAAATAGTTGCTGTAGAGGTCTCAGGACAAGTGACATGGTGACTCTGGAACTGTGGTATGGTGGCAAAGGTGTCTCTGGCAGGTGTACTGAGTACCTGAGCATGGTTTGGAGAGACAGGGTAGGGCTCCAGTGCTTGCTGAGTCTAGGGAAGCAGCAACTCCCTTGCTGGAAAGACTACCTCCAGAGCTTTTCTGTCCCTCCGCACTCACTCAAGACCTTCTGAGCTCTGACTACAAAGATGAGAACTTGATTAAATATCACCCAGAAAGGGGCTGGGGAGACGGCTTAGTCTGTAAAGCCTTTGCTGCAGAAGCATGAGGATCTGAGTTTAGATTCCAGCACCCCTGTGGAGGTCAGACACAGTAGTGTGCACCTGTAATCCAGAACTTGGGAGGCAGAGACAAGTAGGCCTCTGGGGCAAGCTGGCTAGCTATTCTAGCCAAATTGGTGAGAGCCTGTCTCAATAAAAAAGGTGGAGAGTGATTGAGGAGGATCCTTCCTGCAATATTGACCTCTGGCTTCCGTGTACTTACATGCGCACGCACGACGCACACAGGAGTCTCCCAGGAGAGGAGCCCATACATGCAGGGAAGCTAACAGAAAATTTAGTCTAGAAATAAAATTAATAGAAACAAACAGAACTAGAATTTCCAAGTTTTTAGTCCTTGGAAAGATAAGAGAAAAAATGTTTTCTACTAAAAATAAACTAAGTATTGATCGTAGAAATTACAATTTTAGCTGGTCATGTTGGTGCACGCCTTTAATACCAGCACTTGGGAGGCAGAGGTAGGAGGATCGTTGTGAGTTTGAGGCCAGCCTGCGACTACATAGTGAATTCTAGCCTGGGCCAGAATGAGGCCCTACCGCAAAAAAATTTTTTTGAGTGTCAAAATAAGAAACTCGGTAAATGGGCCAATTAACAGTGGTTGTAACTTAAGAGCATATTTGTAAGCTAAACACTTAAGGGAAGATGTGTAAACATATTATACACAGGTAAGTAGCAGAGAAAAATTTATGCATGGAGGCTGGCTTGCATACAGAGGCTAAAGAGAAAGCAGAGATGGTCCAGCATCAAGATGATTAGCACACCTCATCTTACTGCTCTTCTGCTCCAAATCATAGAAGCGATACGTTGGCCAGGCCCACATCGTGGCGCCCACCTTTAATCCCAGACAGAGGTGGGAGGATCGCCATGAGAGTTCAAGGCCACCCTGAGACGGCATAGTAATTTTAGGTCAGCCTGGGCTAGAGCGAGACCCTACCTCAAAAAAACAAACAAAAATGATGTTATATTAATACTAAATTCTTTTGAAGATTAAAAATAAGAAAATGAATCTTCAGAGCCCTAAGACCTTTTTCTGTGAAGGCCCCGACTAGCTGAGATCTGCAGAAGGAATCAGTATGTACTGCCTGGCGGAGGTCATTGCTGCTGCAGGGCCTCAGGAGACTCGGTGTAAGGACCTCAGCCAAGGTTGGCTGGAGCCAGAACACAGTGCTGGGGGGTGGTCACGTGGTGAAGAACCCTAGCACAGCAATATAAAATAGGAGCTTGTCAGATATAAACAGCAACAAACCCCAGGACTCAGTAATCAAAGAGAAATTTTAAGTATAGATAAATTTGAGTTCCTTGAAAGGATGAAGGGTCTTTGTTAAAAGACAGGGTCTTAGCAGGTAGGCTGAGCTAGAGCTTGCTTTGTAGACCTGGCTGGACTCCAACTTAGAGTGATCATACTGCCTCTGCCTCCCTTGCTTTTGAATGTTTTCATTAAACAGCTTTCTATGTGCATGTGTTCATATGTGATTACATGTGTATGGACACATGCATGTGTGGTTACTTATGTACATACATGCTGCATACATGCTTGAGGCCAGAGGACAACCTGTGGGGACACCATCCACTTCCTTTGCGACAGGGTTTCTCTTTTGACTGGTGCTCACCAATTAAGCTAGATTTTCGGGCGAGAGAGCCCCAGACCCCCTCCTGTCTCTAGAGCTGGGATTCTTGGCATGGGTCACTGTATCCTATGTTTCATGAGTGCTGTGGATCAAACTCAGGTCCTCATGGGTGTAAAATAAGCACTTTTCAGACTCAGCTATCTCTACCTTCTCCCCCTCCTCTTTCTAAAATATTTGTTTGCAAGGGGTTTTGGAGAGGTCAGAGCCTCCAGCCACTACCAATGAACTCAAGATGCATGTGCCACTTTGTGCATCTGGCTTTATGTGGTACTTTGGAATTGAACCCTGGCCATCTTCAGGCTTTGCAAGCAAGCATCTCCTCAGCTTCCCCATTCCCTCTTCAGCCTAGGTTTGACTTTGTAACACGGGCTGGTCAGTGCAAGCCTATTTGCTCTAGTCTTTCTTTTTTAAAGTTTATTTATTCGTTTTCAAGCAAGAGGTATACAGAGAGAGAGAGAGAGAGAGAGAAGAGAGAGAATGAGAGCCACCAGGGCCACCACCTTCTTTTGGGTCTGGCTTATGTGGGTCCTGGGGAATGGAACCCGGGGCTTAGGCACTGGAGGCAAGTGCCTTACCCGCTGAGCCATCTCTCCAGCCCTGCTCTATTCTGTCTTGAGACAGAGTCTCATTCTGTAGTTCAGACTAGTCTTGAACTCATGGTAATCTTCCTCGCTCAGTTTTCCAAATACCAGAATCACAGGAGTGAGCTACCATGCCCATTTTTCAGTTGTTAATAACACTGCACTGTGTGTGTATACAGTTATTATAGAGGCTTGCTAATTTGTGGTCTCAATTTTGTCCTTGTTTCCTCAGTGTCCTCTGAATATTACAGTTTGAGTGATCTGTTAACAGACCGGGTCCTTGCCTGTTCATCATGATGGTTAATCCGATGGTTAACTTTGACAGGATCTGGAATCACCTAGGAGATCTATGTGCATGTTTCTGAT
Source organism: Zapus hudsonius (assembly GCA_004024765.1). Taxonomy (NCBI): domain Eukaryota; kingdom Metazoa; phylum Chordata; class Mammalia; order Rodentia; family Dipodidae; genus Zapus; species Zapus hudsonius. The sequence goes on from PVHP010007551.1 coordinate 4,030, forward strand.
GGGGTTTCTAGATGGTATTAATTAAGGTGGGAAGACCCGCCCTAAGTTGTGTGGTACACATCCCATAGGATGGGGTCCCAGACTGAATAAAAATGAGAAAGCTAGCTGCCTGAGTACCAGTATTCCTTTTTGTTTCTCCCTTCTCTCTTTCTCTCCCTTCCTTGCTGTGGATGCAGTGTGACCCACCACCGCACACTCCTGCCATGATGGACTGACTGTACCCTCAAACTGTGAGCCCAAATCAACCCTTCATTCCTTAGGTTGCCTTTTAAAGGTATTTTGTCAAAGCAATGAAAAAATTAACTAATACACCGCTCCTGTGCCACATCGCAGTCCTACCCTACCCGCTTACGTCTGTCGCCTCATCTCCTGCCATTCCTCACTCCACGGCCAGCTCTGCAGGCTCTTCCTTCAGCACATGGCTCTGTGTCTGTTCTTTCTCTTGCCTGGAAAGCTGATTTCCCAGATTACCAGCCCCACTCCCTCAACTCCTTCAGCCTTGGATCCTTGACCACTTTGCAGTAAAGCTAGAAGGCAGCAGTAGAAAGAGGGAAACAACCCAAGTACAGATCTGGAATTTAAGAAGAGAATAAACTTCGGGTTTATGAAAGAAGAATTTAGAAATCAAAATTGAATGACAAGAAAAATACATGCCTATCATACATGCCTTCCATCTCAGATAACACGCAGAGGAACAAATGATAACTATACTTATACTTTCTAGAAGAAAAAAAGATTGAAAACAAATGACCCTATATTTGGGTGCTCTGAAACTGAAAGGGACCTAGTAATATGAAGATAAGAGTAATAAAAGTGGGGAGATGGTTCACTGGGCTTGTCACACAAGCATGGGGACCTGAGTTTGGATCACCAGAACCCACATAAAAAGCCAGGTGTAGTGGTGCACAGTTGTAATCCAGTTGCTCATGAGGCAGAGATGGAAGGAGCTTTAGGGCTAACTGGCTAGCTAGTCTGCCCAATTCATGAGTTCTAAGTTCAGCAAAATATCAGACGACACCCAATAGCAACCTGTTTACATATGCATATACACCTGTACATGCATGTGTGCATACATACATGCATGCACACCACACACAAACATGACAAAGAATACAGGTGCAGAGCCAGACACACCTATATCCCAGTACTGGGAAACCAGAGGTGGGAGGATAGCCTGGACTATATAATGACTTCCAGGCCACCCAGAACTGCATGATAAGATCCTGTTTTAAAAACAACCAAATAAATAAAAATAATAAAAATTTAAAAAAATATTAGTTAAGCCGGGTGTGGTGGCGCACGCCTTTAATCCTAGCACTCGGGAGGCAGAGGTAGGAGGATTGCCGTGAGTTCAAGGCCACCCTTGAACATAGTGAATTCCAGGTCAGCCTGGACTAGAGTGAGACCCTACCTCGAAAAACCAAAAAAAAAAAAAAAAAATAGTTGTGAATAACTGAGTAGAGGGTCTATTCATTACACTGACCTAACTGCTAATTCTAGGAACTTGGTATCCTGCAATAATTACAGCCTCCTTCCCCCATGCATACTGGACTGGATACAAGATTGAATTGCAGAGTTAAGCCTGATTCCAAAAAATCCATGACATCATATTTAAATATGATGTAGTACTCCAGTAGGACTCCATCCTACATGTAGGCCCCAGAGGTTGGGGTCCAGGGCCCCATAACAATGAGACCTATCCTGGGTCCCTTCAACCTGAGCAGAACTAATATTTTTTTAAATTTTTTATTGGCAGTTTCCATAAGTATAGGCGATACACCATAATTCCCACTTGCTGCAATCCAACCTCCATTACATCTCTTCTTCTTTCCAAGGAGTCTCTTCTATTTTAATGTCATCTTTTCCTCCCATTATGAAGGTCTAGTGTAGTAGTGTCAGGCACTGTGAGGTAATGAATATCAAGGCCATTATGTGTCTGGAAGATTGCATTGTGAGCACTCCTCCCCTTCTTTTGACTCTTCCATTCCTTCTACCACCTCTTCCAAGGTGGACCCTGAGCCTTGGAAGGTGTGATAGTGATGTCTCACTTAGTGCTGAATGCTCCACCGTCATTTCTTTTCAGCACTATGGTGACTTTTCAGCCATCTCAGCGGTGACTGCCATCTGAAAAGAGGTGCTTCTCTAACCAAAAGTGAGAGTTGTAGCATTAATTAGAGGCATGAACATAAACACAAAAAAGTGTTTAGAGGGTAGTTTGGTGGGCATAATATATGCATTTAGCCAGACCACAGAAGTCCTTACTCCCCTAGGGCTCATGACCTCCCCAGCCACAGGCTGTTCATTAAGTTTTAAATGCCAGGCATATATTCCCTCCTGTGGAGCAGACCTCCAGACCAATCACAGGGCAATTGGTTTCCCCAACAACAGACATGCAACTCTTGTACCAGTTGGCACATTTGGCTACTGTTGACAACTTCTCTCTCCCCACCAACTGCCTGCTGCATAGCTCTTTCCAGCTTTCTAAAAGCTAGTCAACAGGGAAGAGGTTCACTCAGCGTCAGCTTCATTTCTCAGTGACCTGCAGCCCAAGCAGGTGTGGTCTTACCATCTCATTCTGGTGGGCAGCCAAGAGTTGGCAATGGCCTGTAATGTTTTGGGGGCCTCAGGACCCTCCCTGGCCAACAACTCACTGGAAGGTATCCCATCCCTGGCGCTGAAGTTTTTCTAGTAACAGTCTATGGTCACTGGGCTGACCACTATCCATGTCCATAGGATATTTCTGCCCAAAATCTCTCTCTTTTTTTACATATATATTACTGGCTAATAAAGAAGTATGTTTCCATATAGTTAATAAATTGATTGTTAATAAAAATAAGATTGTTAATAAATCTTAAATTTGAATTAACTCTTCTTGCACCCTTTCTTTTCTCCATGCCTTCCCCTAAACCTATCTAGACCACCCCCCCTTAATCTATTCCTCTACGTACATATCTACAATACCCTCCCCTTAAGCCCTCTACTCATTTTCCCTCCTTACAGCCCCATTCTTGCTTACTGGCCTTGACCACTGGCTTTTATTCCAGCTCACATACACATCTAAACATTTGGAGCTAGGATCCTCATATGAGAGAGATGGCTTCCTGGGCCTGGGTTACCTCACTTAGTATGATCCTTTCCAGATCCATCCCTTTCCCTGCAAATTTCATAATTTCACTTTCTTTACTGCTTAATAAAAGTCCTTTGTGTAAATTTACCACATCTTCATTATCCATTCATCAGTTGAGGGGCATCTAGGCTGGTTCCATTTCCTAGCTATTTATTGTCAATAGAGCCGCAATAAATATGGATGAGCAAGTATTTCTACTAAAGTAATGAATAGAGCCTTTAGGTTATATACCAAGGAATGGTATAGCTGGGTCATATGATATTTTTAGCTGTCTTAAGAACAACTCTGATTTCCACAATGGCTGTACCAGTTTACATTCCCAACCCCACTAACAATACAGAAAGGTTCCTAGTTTTCTACACAGTCACAAGCATTTATTGTTATTTTTTTATTTTTAAGATACTGAAAAAGAGAACATGGACGCACCAGAGCCAGTAGCCACTGCAAGCAAACTCTAAATGCATGCACCACTTTGTGCGTCTGGCTTTATGTTGGTACTGGGGAATCGAACCTGGGTTGTTAAGCTTTGCAGGCAAGTGCCTTAACCACTGGGCAATCTCTCCAGCCCCTTATTTGTTTTCTTGATGATAGCCATTCTGACAGGAATGAGATGGAATCTCAAAAGTAGTTTTAATTTGTATTTCCCTGATAGCTAAGAATGGAGAATATATTTTTAGAGGTTTATAGGCCATCTGTATTTCTTCTTTTGAGAACTCTCTATTCAGTTCCATAGCCCGTTTTTTGATTGGGTTGTTTGATTTCTTATTTAGTTTTTTGAGTTCTTTTTATATCCTCATGTTAATCTTCATTGGGTAGGTTGCCTCTTTGCTTTATTCACAGTGGCCTTTGCTGTACAAAAGCTTTTTAATTTAATGAGGTTCCAGTAGTTGATTAGTAATTTTACTTCCTGAGCACCTGGAGTCATATTCAGAAAGTCCTTGCCTAGGCCAATATGTTGAAGTGTTACTCCTATTTTTTTCCTCTAGCAGTTCCAGAGTTTCAGGTCTGATATTAAAGTCTTTGATTCATTTGGGCTTGATTTTCATGTATGGAGAGAGATAGGATCTATTTTCATCCTTCTAGGTATAGTCAGTTTTCCCAGCACCATTTCTAAAGAGGCTATATTTTCTCCAGTCAATATTTTAGGTAATTTTGTCAAAAATAAAGTGGCTTTAGCTGCCTAGGTTTACATCTAGGTCCTGTATTCTGTTCCACTGATATAAGTTTTGTTTTTTATGCCAATACTATGCTGTTTTTGTTACTATGACTCTGTAATATACCGTAAAGATCAGATATGGTTATACCTCCAGCCTTATTTTTTTTAATATTTTTATTTATTTGCAAGTAGAGAGAAATGAGAAAGGAGAGAGAGAGAGAGAGAGAGAGAGAGAGAGAGAGAGAGAGAGAGAGAGAGAAAGAGAGAATGTGTTGTACAAGGGCTTCTAGCTACTGCAAATGAACTCCAGATGCATGTGCCACTGTGAATCTGGCTTTGTGTGGGTACCCTGATTGTAAGGCTTTGCAGGCAAGCCCCTGAACCACTTAGCCATCTCTCTAAGCCCATCAGACTTATTGCTCAGAATTGCTTTGGGCATTCTAGGTTTTTTATGCTTGTTTCCTAGACCCGTGAGACTACATAGTGAATTCCAGGCCAGCCTGGGCTACACCGAGACCCTACCTCAAAAAAAAAAAGAAAAGAAAAGAAAAGAAAATATCCCTCTGTAACAATCTTCCTTTTACAGGTGGGTTCAGAAGGCTTCCAGTACACAACAGAGTCCTTGCTAAAGGCAAATTCATTTTCAAAAGTGGAAATCTAATCACAAAGCAATTGAAGAGGGATAACCAGCAAACACTAAAAGTAGTTTTATCACACTTAAAACATTAAAACATGTTATAATAAAAACATTGACTAAATAAACATAAGAATAGTGACATTTTAGTAAACATTGAAGTTAAGCTCAATGATGAGGTCAAATAGCTAATGAGAGACACCTAGAGTAGAAATTAGAGAATGTGAAATCAATTTGAAGAAGATATTCTGGATACAGAATACTTAACACAGACAAAAGGATGGAAGATATGAAAGAAAATGTAAAGATTTGAAGATCAGAATAAAAAGATTAGAATTTTGTACCTGGTTAATATAATCAGGGAAATGAAAAAAAAAAAATGTTTCTGGCAAAAGTCTCAGCAAGTTTGTCACCAAAAAAGTCCTTTGCTTGTAGAAACAAAGAATAATGCTTTGAGGAAAAACACATGGAAACAAGAAGGAAGAACTGGGATGCAAGAGGAAATGGTACATTTAGTGGATAAAATTTAAACTCCGAGTATAATAATACTGAGTCATCAGCCAGTCACGGCTAATTTTGTGAGGCTTAAAATAGGATGTAGGTAAGGTTTTGCACAAACGTGACAGATACTAGTTGAGGCATGACTAAATGGAAAGGGCTGTAACATGTTTATGTGAAGACTTAGCTGAAGACTTAATGTGCTTTGGACTGAGGCCTTTAGATGGTGCCTGGAGCCCAGAATGATAGGCCAGAGAGAGTAATTGCAAGTGAAGATGACAGGAATGGCCTGAAAGGCACCAATTTTGAGCTTTTCTAGTAGGCTCCTAGGCTCCTGGTTGTCAGGGCCTGTCACTGTGTACCCTGGCTGAAGAAAAAAGTGCTGTACAAGTAATTAGCTTGAGGCTCACTGAAAATACTCATTTAAAATCTGAGCTCAAAAAAATTATTTTTTCTGGGGTCTTAGCGCCTGGCCCCTGGTTATCTGAGGAAACAAGTCCCGGCGAAGGCTCAGGAATGCCTGGAGCAGCAGTTGTGGTTCAAGTTACTTCCCACATCCTACGATGGCATCTGCTGGAGGCTGTCTCCACCCTCACTCACTTTCATGTGTGCCTGGTGTTGTACTGGGTGTCCCACACAGGGCCATGGGTAGCATTCTCTCCAGCTGCTCCCAAGGACACTACACTGTTCTGGATGGTTCTGGGCGGCCCCTCCTATCCCTGCATGTTCTTTCCCTAATGTTACCTGTTGAGGAGCTGGGGTTTGGGTTGAAAACAGTAAGACATGCTTCATTACTAGAGCTTTAGTTTCTTCACTGAACTTTTATTTCTATACCTGTTAATGCCCAGTTCATACCAGGAGTAAGTGTGTGTGTATGTGTGTGTGTATGTGTGGGAGTTTGAATGGATGTCCCTTAATAGATTCAAG